>MOOZ01002597.1:65598-78966 GCA_002930495.1 Cecropterus lyciades
CAGCCCACCTGATGGTAAGTGGCTACTGCCGCCCATGGACATCTATAATCAACCCTAGGTAAGATCAAAGTCTCACCTAAGGTTAGCCACAGATGCGGTGCTACGCCTGAGGACTAGGATGGAATGCCTCGGAAAAGTATGTCTCCCTTACCACACCCTTCAGACCAGAACACAGCAGCGCATAACACGGCTGTTATAAGGCTGAAATAGGTGTAGCGGTGGTGCTTCCGGAGACGAACCACAAAGAGAACCACACCTTAATATATATATATATATATAAATAAATAATGTTCATTAAAAAAACATAAATCGAATCATCACTATGAGAGAGTTTCCTAAAGGTAAGATTGAAGTAACAAACAAGCAGTCCACTTGATGGTGAGTGGTCACTGTCACCCATGGACATCTGTAAGGTACTTCATGAAGTACAAGGGTTCTATCTGAAGTCACTCACACATGCGTTGCTAATCCCGAGCCGGTAACCACAACAACCTCCCGCAAGAACTGCTTCACGCTAGAACCTGACACTTCCGGCAGCCAGGACCAATCTACTGACTAATGCTCCCGTTATTAGGGCGATTCTTATCCTAAATGAGGCCCACAATAGAAGTGATGTGTTTTGTTGCCAGATTCGCAAAATTAATACTATTTATCATTTGTTAAACGTAATTTCTTTATTGTTAATAATAATTGATTGTATAATGTATTATATGTATTAGGCTGCACTGTCGCATCAGGTTAAGGACCTGTACTGATAGATATAATATAAGATAATCAGTTATTCGTACTGTTTACACTGTTGATTATTACACATGAGTAATATTTAAAGTATCGAGAGTGCAAAACATCACGAATTGAATAAAATAAAAAAATGTAACGATATAGAAACAGTGGTACCTCCCCGGCTGTAACATACTCGTTTTAACTCGAAATTAATTATCCAGTAAAAATATTTCGATGATTATTTTCGTATGCAACAGATCGTCGACGTCGATCGTCGTGCGATCGATGCGTCGTACGAAACCGTGAAAAAGTCGTAACTCACGGCATTATTGAATTTTACCTCTATTAATTCTTGAGGTAAACTTCCAACGTTCAGCTCTTCAATGTTCAGCTTTCTTGAGTTGAACGTTGATGTTTTCTGGTTTCAAGGGTACAATAATAGAGAAACGCTTACCTGACGCGTTCCAACTTAGTCCACAGTTGTGGTAACATTCATAGAGTGCATGTGTGATTGTTACTTCGATGTCATTGAATAATCTACATATATGATAAATTTTATGATGCATAGTCAAACGTATCTATCTATATGATAGTTTATATTTATTTAAATCGATTTGGACAGATAGACCCATTTGTTCATATTATTACTCAAGATTAATGCGAGAAATATTTCTCGCATTTTATATATTCAACTTGCATTTTATTACTTAGCACACAGATGGCCGCTTGCCATATAGAAAGTTAGGTATGTCACGTGCAGTGTTGCATTTATGTGAACGTGTGTGCTTTGGTCTAGATTTTTGCCTAATAACATCAGTTGGCTTTGTTAGGCTCTGATCTACGATAAACAAAGGTGCTATAATCCTTTGAAAGAAAGAAAGAAATAATTTATTCATAATGCGTACACACCCACACTGTTAAAGATACAGTAATAATATACAATTGTCATTAGATACGTGAGTGGTATACATCACGAAACGGGTCCTTCTCAGCATAATGATGGTTGACTGCTTTCAGCCAGCGCTGGTCTGCCGAAGGACCCGGATGGTGAGGTCACGCCATGTCAAAAACAGTACAAACCAAGATAATACTATACAACAGTAACAGTACAATCAAAATACATCTGATAAAACTAGAAAAGCGACTTTATATATATATATAAAGTCGCATAAAGTTGACGACCCGGCGGAGAGGTCACCATACCGGTCTGACACGCAGTGGGTCCCGGGTTCGATCCCCGGCCAGACAGAAATCTGAATGATGAGTTTACATTCATGTTCTGGGTCTGGGTGTTTGTGTATTCGTCTTTGTGTGTCCATGGCACCCACGACACAGGAGAAAATCCTACTGTGGGGCTATGAGTGTAAAAAGCGTTTAAAAATATATATATATATATATATTTACACATACAATACATTTGCAGTTATTAGTGGTAGAATCCTTTGTAGTTCACCACCGTCACACCTATCTCTACCTCATAATATCGCTGTAACGACTAGCATTGCCAGGTTGCCAGGTATTCCCGATATGTACGGAATGTTCATGCAAATAAATGATTGATTGATCTGTAGAAGCGTCGTGATTTACACCTGATCGGCAGTTTTATGATGTTCGAGGACTTTAATTTATATTACTCAAAAACGCATGTATGTACACTTTTGATTTTTTTATAGTAATTATACACGCCAAGAAGGACCGAATACAGTTTTCGGTAACCTTATATATTTTCTTATTTAGGCGCTATGATACTTTTATGATTTTTGAATAAACCGCGATTACTTGAAAACTACAAATATTTTTTAAAATCTAATTTTGTCACAAATACGTAAAAATTAAGAGCTATTTGTGCATGTTTATTCGACAGACGCACATACAATAGTTTTTGAGATACGCGATTCTGAAAAACGTTACCGCTGCAGGAAACGCAATATCTCACAAACCTGAAGACGCACAAATTATATTTTTTGTGGACAAATTTGCACAAATATAAGTCATATTGGCAATAAGAGTAACAATAAAATTAACTCTAATAACATAAAAATCGAAAATAGAAAACCGAACAATTTACGTACGCACCTAAAAATGAAACAAAATAAACAAACTTAAACAACAATGGCGCGTTAACATTGAGACGATCATCGAATGAGTTATCTTTATCTGGCTGTTAGTCGGACTTCATTTCCCGTGTTCTTCGAAATGCAAGCAGTTATGATCGAGTATGGTCAATCGTAACAAGTGTATATACAAGTGTTTATATTGCCCATGCGCAATTTTGAACTCTCCGATAATTCGTTTAGAATTTTCCTGCTGGAACAACGTTACCACAGCAGGAATCGTTTTTTCCGTGTATTTCCAAAACGTCAACATGCACAAATTTTTTATTCGGTGCATATTTACAGCCGATTGAGCACTAATTATATGTCCCACTCATATCACTCTAGGTGCTACTTTCTTGCCGGGGTAACGCACATTAAAACTCTCATTCTGAGAGAAGATCCCTGCCCAGCAGTGGGACAATAGTGAGTTAAAGATACAATAGTACCTTCGTTTACAAAGAACATAAGTGCATAGTTCATTCTAAACTTACTACAAAGTAACATAATTCCCATTCGACCACGGTGAGTCAACGCCTTTCCTATTCCGATATATCTCGACAATCCGGTTCGTTGCGACCAGAATATGTTTGTGCAAGGTTAGCTAGGGATGTTGCCTGTCGATAAAATCAGGAATGTTTTGACGTGATAACGTCTTATAAATCGATGAACGCCGGCTACACGCATTTAAAAGCATGACTCATTGTCACGTTCCGCCTGAGCCGAGTATGCGAGCGAAAGCGCAGAACAAGCGATAGAGTGGCACGAGCGGCCTAAGCGTTCGGCTTGTGACGTATATATCTCTCCTCTACTTGAAAAAATATAATTTTCAACTAACTCCTTCTTATGATAAAAATTCAATTCATAAAATTACGCAATTTTTCATCAATGTTTTCTTATGACGTTATCACGTAAAATAATCGAACGTAAATTGACTTTACCGACAACCATTCTGTATAATATTGAAGTAGCAAACGAACATGAAGTCCATTTGATGGTAAGTCGCCACTGCAGCCAACGAACATCCGTAATCAACTCCATATTAGAGTCGTACCCAAAGTTAACCACAGATGTGTTGCTACGCCTGAAGACTAAGTTGGAACGCCTCGAATAAGTATGCCTTCCCTATATCCTTCGAAGCGTAACACAGCAGCGCTTAATACTGCCGTTGTTAGGCAGACATAAAGATCAAATGTGATTGGAGGCACCCAATCCCATTTGATAAGTTTTTGTTAATGAATCGGTCATTACTACTTGACTGTCGATCAGTTACCATTACTATAAATATATTGTACACTAGCTATTCCTGGCTATCCTAGCTATTCCTAGCTTCGGTCACGTCTATCACAGTAATGAGTATCCTATTTGCTAATCCAGCTCATAAACTATCTGTGTGACAAATCTCAGCGAAATCCGACCAGTAGTTTTTGCATCAAAGAGTAACAAACACACACACATCCTCAAAAACTTTCGTATTTATAATACTAGCTAAAGTACTCGTGCTTCGCTATGGGACATAAAAATAGTCGCCATCTTTAAATAGTAAAAAATATCGAAATCAAAAGTAACTTATAAGTCGACCAGGTAAATAAGCTACATGCATGCAAAATTTAATGTAAATCGGGCCAATGGTTCTTGCGTGATTAAGTAACAAACAGTCACACACCTCATTTTTACCCGACTGCAACAGAAGGAGCGTATGTATGTTTGTTTGTATGTATGTATGTCCATTTCTTTGGCACGCGCTACAGCCCAAACGGCTTGACGGATTGTGACGTATAACATATCATTAGAATCGTCTAAGTTTGGAAAGTGACATAGGCTATATAAATTTTGAAAATGGTGCCTGGAAATAGAGAAAAAACGGGGGAGGAGGGACGATTTTTTTCACGTGAAAACTAGTAAATAGACCATTCTAAATATATATATAACTAATTTAAAAAACTAATTAAATTATATATATTATTATGAAAAATCCTTTTAAGCAGTCGGGTTTTTGTTTCAATATTTTTAACGTTACTAATTATATATTAGCCTAGATATAGATAAATATGGTTCTCTTCAACTTAGCTTAATTTCTAAATATATAATGGGTACTCGACACGCGCTTTTAATTTCTTTATTAACGATATTTCAACCTAGTTGCACGGATTGTGGTCACGGTTACGTATATTCAAATGTATCAATTTCGCGATAATATTAAACTAAAACCGTAACTTTGTACAAAGATTACAAAACATATATGTGATACGATCTATATGCATCTCATATATTCGACATATATATTAAAGATTTCTTTTTAAGTGGCTACTGCCGCTCATGGACATCTGTAATCAACCCCAGATAGAATCAGTCTCACCTAATGTTGGCCACAAATACGTTACAGCTCCTGACGACGAAATTGAAACGACTCAGATATGTGTCTCCCTTACCACGCCCTTCACACCAGAACATTGCTGTTGTTACGCGGAAATAGGTGTGACGGTGGTGCTTCCAGAGTTGAACCACTACGGATTCTATCGCCTTTAAGGTTGTAGAACCAGTGTAGTTCGATCGGGGAGGTACCACCGAAACACCTATTTCTAGCGTGAAGCAGTTCTTGCGTTTGTTTGGAAGGGTGGCGTTGCCGGCTAACTTTTTTATGAGGCGATAATCTTATTCCTCGGAGTAGCAACGTATCTGTGATCGACTTCAGATAGAACTCCTGTTCTACGTTGCTTATAATCGTCCATGGGCGGCGGTACACTCCTGGACAAGCCTCGCTAAAATTCAAAATTGTAAATTCAAACTTTCTCTGATAACGATTACAGTGCCCTTAGTATGAGTTTATTAAGTTTTTTCCAAACAATTACCGTCCGTAATTCGTCCATACATTGCAATGTTAGTTGCATGCGTTTATGTTTTTGACCATACCTTACAATCTGCTTTGGGACCATCCATAAATTACGTCACACGAATTTCAACATGTCACTCGTCACGTCACGTTACGTCACAAGATTGTTTTGTTAAGCCCTCCCCTCGTCCTTGTCACATACTCTCCCATCCCTAGCGTGATGTCACATATTTTCTTCGTCAATTAAGTTTTTGAATTAGAACAGCAGTTCTGAAATAATATTTATTTACATTTAAATTATTATGCAATAAAAATAAATTAGAAAAGTATATAATTATAGGCTGCATGTAGTACAAATTTCTTATTATAATGACGTGACGTCACGAAATTTAGTTCCCCTCTCTACCCCATGTCACATAACGTCACATTTACATCGGCGCAAACGCATTGCTAAAATTATTCAACCGATGAAACAAAGAGTGAATAAACATTTTTTTGGAGCAATTGTCTTTAAATTTTTCACGTCCTTCTCACGGCAGGTCACACTACCGCCCTCTTAGAAGTACAATGAGTACTTCTAATAGGCGTTAAAACTGCTTTTATGTATAGAACTTTTGTACGTTTGTCTAATATAATTTGCCTGTTTTGACATGTCAAATAAACATCTACTTAACTAAAAGCTGATTAGAATTTGTTTGTAAAAGCATTTGATATATTCTTCAGAAACACTAGAAACGTGAAAAAGTGAAACTTAATAATAATAAATTTTAATAAATTTCTAAGTATAAGTTCCTAAAAGTTATCTATAAATAACGCCAAAAAAACAGTTAATTTTGGGGGTTGTTACAACAAATACTAAAAACAGAATACAGTAAATATTTAAGGGGGAATCTTAAATATTTACTGTATTCTTTTTTATAGTATGAAAGTAGCAAACGAGGATGCAGCCCATCTGATGGTAAGTGGCTACTGCCGCCCATGGACATCTGTAATCAACCCTAGGTAAGATCGAAGCCTCACCTTAGGTTAGCCACAGATGCATTGCTACCCCTGAGGACTAAGATGGAATGCCTCGGAAAAATATGTCTCCCTTACCCTTCAGACCAGAACACAGCACCGCATAACACTGCTGTTATAAGGCAGAAATAGGTGTAGCGGTGGTACTTCTGGAGTCGAACCACAAGGAGTTCTACCACTTTACTACCACTAACGGCAACAGAAATACACCATTTGTGATAATTTCAACTGTCTAGCTATCACGGTTTATGAGATAGAGCCTGGTGACATACAGACGGACAGCGGAGTCTTAGTAATAGGGTCCCGTTTTTACCCTTTGAGTACGGAACCCTAATAATGATTACCGTTCTCGCAAGCGAAGCCAAATGCAGAAGTAATGCGACAATAAAAACAAACTAATTGCATTTATGACGTGTTGAATTACTCCATTCGTTGTGTAAATTTCACACGGAGTAAAATGGTTGTATATATTTTTTATTTATTGTCGTCAATATGTAATGTAATATTTTATATAAAGCAGCAAACGAGCATGCAGTTACCACTTACCATCAGGTGGAGCCTGATGGTAAGTGGTTACTGCCGCTCATGGACATTTGTAAGCAACTTCGTATAGCACAAGGATTCTATTGGGAGTCAATTACAGATGCGTTGCCACTTTTGAGGACTAAGATGGTCGCCTCCTCTAAAAATGAGCCGGCATCCACACCTTTCAACCCAACCGCAAGAACTGCTTCACGATAGAAATAGGTGTGGTGATGTTAGCTCCCTGGTCGAACTACTCTGGCTCTACCACGTGGTATTTTTTTTTTGTTGGAATTAATTTAACGCTCTCTATCGACATGTATATATCCCTAAGAGTGTCGCGACCGTCGTCGCATTTTTTTGTTGGGATAAATTTATCGATAACTTTCGTTGTGGGACGTCCCTAGTGGACAGTGTCGCGTCCGTAGTAACATTTGGTCCGGTGTAGATAACTTTTCACCTGTCAATCGTCTATATTCAACCTTGTGTAGTTAAAACCAACATTACCATAAATCTTACTGATATTATTAATGCGATTTTGTGAGTTTGTAAGCATGTCTGTGTGTTTGTTACTCTCTCACGCAAAAAGTACTGATCGGATTTCGCTGAAATTGAGCCCTCGGATAGTTTATAACTTCGATTAACACATGGGATACTCATTTCTCCGGTAAACGTACTCCTGACGGGAGGAGTCGTGATAATAATCTAGTTACTAGATTATTATACTAGATTCTAGTATAATAAAAAATATTTTATTTTATTCATCAATTATTTAATTTATTATCGATATTTAAAAAAAGAGTTTGGAGGACAAAGATTAAGCAGCAGAAGAAATTTCTATAATTTTTAGATCCGGCAAATTCAACGGGTTTATCCTTTTGTGTCGTGTCCAATTTTAAAGGTTAATTGTAATCCTTTGGACGTACATACATGTGTGGGGACATCCATTTATTACGTAAGACATCTAGGGGGACGGGGTAGTCGAATATATTCCTATCTAATGAAGAGAAGGAGCATAGCTAAATATGACGTAATTTTTCTGCAAGAAACTGTAAAGTTGCGAGAAAAATTGATTAAATTGAGCGACACATATTCATTTCCTAATTTTGAGTTCAGTCAGTCAACTTAGTCCTCAGTGGTAGTGATACATCTGTGGCCAACCTCAGGTAAGTCTCTGATCATATCTGGAGTTGATTACAGATGTCCATGGGCGGCAGTGGCCACTTACCATCAGGTGGACTGCATGCTCGTTTGCTACTTCAATATTATAAAAAAAATCCTGCTACATACAAAGGGGTGAGGAGGAGTCCAAAAACTCGTAAAAATATCACCTGGCTTTATTAATAGTCCTCTGTACGACGCGACCAAGGCCATGTGTCCAGTTAAGATCAGCTCGAGTCGACTAGATTGACCTACACCGTTGCAAATAGCGTGGCCAGGTTCGATTAGTATTAATTCGGGGCACACGTAGGGATATAAGGTTTAAGGGTTTATATACAAATGGCGATTTAGGGTTGAAGATACATATGAACAATAAAATTGTTGTAAAAACCTACGATTATTAAATAATATTGAAGTAGCAAACGAGCATGCAGTCCATCTGATTGTAAGTGGCACCTGTCCCTGTTGGACATCTTTAATCAACCCTCAATACGATCAGAGTCTTAGCTAAGTTTTGCTAAGGATGCGTTGTTACTTCTGAGGACTTAGTTGGAACGCCTTCAAGATCAGAACATAGCAATGCATAACACTGCTGTTATTAGGTAGAAATAGGTGTGGCGGCGGTGTTTCCGGAGTCGAACCACAAAGAGTTCTACCACCTTTTAAATCTCAATTTAAACCTACGGGATAATAGTCAGACTTGCTGGACAATTTGAAGATCCGAGTGGTGCAGCGGTTTCCATACCGGTCTGACACGCAGAGGGTCCCGGGTTCGATTCCCGGCCAGACAGAAATCTGAATGATGAGTTTAGATTTCTGTACTGGGTCTGGGTGTCTGTGTATTCGTCTTTGTGTGTCCATGGCACCCACGACACAAGAGAAAATCCTAGTGCTATGAGTGTAGAAATCGTTTAAAGCGTTTAATTACCAGTAGTACTAATAAAATAAAATCTGAATTTAAGTATTGAAAATTGATCCGTTTTACAATTTACATAAATAAATTTTAAATAAATCGATTCTCCGTGACATGTAGTGTCCCGATCAGACGCAAATCCCTTTGTCCCCCGGACGCTTAAAAATCGGCACGTCCCGCGAAAATTGGGACACATGGTAATATTAGCAACAACCAACGTAATTAGACCTGGTTTATAAATGACAAGGCAACCGGCGCCCACTCCGCCCTTTCCACTGCGCGCAAAAACACGACATTTATAAAACAAATATGATACGTTTTAAATGTCGTTTCCTGTGTACGTAATGTGGTGTGGCAGCGTGGTTTTGTATGCTCCAGGCTCGGACATTTTATAGATGAACGATAAGGCAGATGGGCGTGTCCATCCGGGATAAGAATAGGGCTACGGTATCCCCTGCATGTCGTAAGAGGCGATCAAAAGGGAGCATCCGGGGTTGCGGGCGCAAAAGTGGGAGATCGAACGGTCAGTCAAGCAACCCCGGGAAGGACGGCGATCGGTGTAGTCGCATACCGTCGTAAAAACCAGACGGTGCGGTGGGCCTAGCCGCTCACCTGGGTGGAGGCCGATGGGACAATGAGCTCAGAGGACTCCGATTGTGTTCCTTTGGAGATCCCGGAATTCTCTTCGCAGCGCCGAGGAAGGCTAACAGGAAGGTTTTAGTGCGGTAAAAATCCCACATAACTGGTACCTTTTGAAGGTTCCCCTCGAGAACAAAAAAAGGCAGATGGGCTACCTTTGTTTTTTGTTATTGAGGAGGAAACCTTCAAAAGGTACCCGATGCCGTGGGAGCAACGCCAGGTTATTTTTACCGCACTACCATTGACCATTTACGCTAACCGTGCCTTCAGGCATGCGATCACACATACTGCCGTCCTTCCCAGGGTCGCTTGGCTAGACGGCCACTCTCACCGCCCGCAACCCCGGAAGCTTCTTTTTAGCTGACTCTTATGACAGGCAAAGCATACCTTAGCCTTATTTTGGTCCCGGAACTACAAGGTCAGGCGAAAGACCTACCTAACATCAACCGCAGATGCTGTGCTACCCCTCAGAACTAGATGAGAACGTCTCGGATAAATATGTCTCCTTTATCACACCCATCAATCAAAACACAAGCGCTTAATACTGACGTCATTAGAGCCGGTCGTTTCTCTGTGATCGAACATGATCATTGTTTAACGACATTACCATACCCTTCCAACCGGAAACCCGACTGCGTCAGAAGAAGGGTGATGTTTTTCGAGCGTATGTATGTATGTCTACATACATACATACGCTTTCTTTGGCACGGGTTACAGCCCAAACGGCTTGACGGATTGTGACGTACGACATAACATTGTAATTGTCTGATTTTGCAGACTGACATTATTCTTATCCGACAAAACATCTTGTTTTTAACATGGACAAGAAAAGCTAGCGCCAGTATCTTGCGTTACATTGATAGTTGATTACATTAGACATTTAAATATCAAACAAAGTTATATTATAGTGAATTATTATTAAAGGCTACTTCGAACAAGATAAAAGCGAGTGTAATATTTTCTATTAAGATCTATAAAGTAATATTATTAATATTCGACACGGAGCCATGTTTAAAGTTATCAAAGTGTCGCCGGGTTGGTATTATTGAAAGCTCTGTTCGAAATAGGGTTGTCAAGACTTCATTTAATTTAATAAAAAACTTGAGAGGTGTCAAGGGACACCCGGATGGAACGCAGTTCCTTTCGATTAATTAGTGAAGGAATTGTAATAAAATTTTACTTTATTAAGTTATAATAATATTCTTTTTATTATTAACAAATATAATGTTATATAAACTTAATATTATTTATTATTTACAAAAAAACCTGTATACACTGAACAAAAATAATCGTCGCGACACCACACTGTTCAATGCGAAATAGAAATGAAAATATCTGGCTTGCTTTCTATAAAAGAGAGAGAGAGACAGACAGAGAAACATGCGACGCCGCACAGCTTACAATAGCTTACTATAGCAAAAAGTGTCGTGACAACTTTTCGTAAGAATTTTTTCCGTCTAGCCCCCTTTCACAACGCGCGATAAGGAACTTCGTTCCAAAAATAAGAATTAAACGCGTATGGTTAGAACGAGAAGGTACTACGACACTTATTTGTGTGAAGCAGTTTCGGTGGCAGGGTGAGATTGCCGGCTCGCTTTCGTATCAGGCGACCGTCTTAGTCGTTTTTGGACGAAGTTCCTTAACGCGGCACACGGGGTGTGCGAATTGGTAGAGATCATCATGTAACACGCACGCGCACAGCATAGCACATGCGTAGCATAGCATATACGCTGTGCGTGTGCGTATATCGAGAAGCCAGGCTAAAATAAAAACCGATTCCTCTATAACTTACTCATTTATGTCCATTAGCATGTCATAAGGTATGACTGAAACAAAACATACCTGTGTTTTTATTATTTTTTAACGTGTCACAAAGCAAAAACTCGGGCAAGTGCGAGTCGAACTCGCGCACTAAGGGTTCTGTACATTACCTATAAATAATTGTAAAAATAAATACATTATAATCGAAATTTTATACGCATATGCTGTAACGTTTGCTTTTCTTACAATAAAATGTAATACTAATTTGATTTCAATTAATAAAACTAATAATTTTGTTAAAACCGCATTTTGTGGTGAAAGATTGACCGACAAGGAATTCTCGATAAGTTGAATATTGAAAGCGCCTAGATGGCGCTTTCAATATTCAATGATATATCGAATGATCCGATATAACACTAGAATGTTAGATCGGAGTGAAAGATGGCGCTGAAGTCGAGCAACAAATTACGCTGTAGTATGGGAGCCCCCCTTAAATATTTAGTACCCGGATCACCGA
The DNA here is from genome assembly GCA_002930495.1 of Cecropterus lyciades. Classification (NCBI taxonomy): domain Eukaryota; kingdom Metazoa; phylum Arthropoda; class Insecta; order Lepidoptera; family Hesperiidae; genus Cecropterus; species Cecropterus lyciades. The sequence continues at coordinate 77,778 of MOOZ01002597.1, forward strand.
ACTTTGCTCGGTATATTTTTATTGATAATCCACCATAACATTACAAATGATAGCGAAATTTTGATATTCTAATAATATTGTAGCAATTTTTCATCGCTAAAAACCTGGACAAAATGACCTCATTTTTAAAAATGACATAGCCTATGTCACTGTACAAACTGAGACGATTCTAATGATAGCCCAAACGGCTTGACAGATTGTGACGTATATAATACGTCACAATCTGTCAACCCGTTTGGGCTGTAGCGCGTGCCAAAGAAATTGACGTACATACAAACAAACATATGCTCGAAAACACTACGCTCCTTCTGACACAATCGAGTAAAAACATAGATATCGTGAGCACCAGTTACACATAAAAATTAATTCAATCTGTAACATATCAACCCTGACAGTAACAAGTAAATAACAAAGTGGCGTATAAATCAATATTCAACAGCGGACATGGAGCCCAAGGCCGCCGCTATGCTGGCCAGCCGCGCCCAACCTACGTAACAACTATATCCATAAGTGTAACTTTAATATTTATATTTCGTTTTGGTATGTTTGATACGACCCTTGGATGTCGTAGGAAAAGTGGCGTAGCGTTGGACTGAGAGGCTGGCACATTTAGGTGGCGACAGAAAATTAAGGTTTTGCGATCTTTTATTTTGATCGTAGATGTAGATTTTGTCTTTCTTGTTTTTTTTTTCGCGGATGTATATTTCTAAATGGGTGGGTAGCAGGTTCAACTTTGGCTCCGAGCGGCATGAACCCACGCTACTGCGATTACCAACATACCAAGTTACCAACTATTGGTTAAGTTCATAAAGGGAGGCCTAGGTTCAGCAATACCATTGAAGGTGGCAGAACCCTTTGTGTTTTGAATCTCTCTGGTCTGAAGAATGTGGTAAAGTTCACATACTTATTCTAGGCATTCCAACTTAGTCCTCAGTGGTAGAAACGCATCTGTACCCAACCACAAGACAGTTATCCTATCTATTGTTGCTTACAGATGTCCATATGTCTGGCCACTTGCTGATCAGATGGACCGCTGGATGCGCTCGTTTGCTTATTTTTTATTATATATATTTTTGAAGGTGGTAGAACTCTTTGTGGTTCGACTCCGGAAGCACCACCACCACACCTATTTCTGCCTAATAACAGCAGTGTTATGTGCTGTTGTGTTCTGGTCTGAAGGGTGTGGTAA
>MOOZ01002597.1:99775-110069 GCA_002930495.1 Cecropterus lyciades
GCGCGCGGGCCGCTGCCAGTCGCTGGCGGCGCACGGCGGGCCCGTCACCGCGTGCGCCTTCAGCCCGGACGGCCGCTACCTCGCCTCCTACGCCACCGCCGACAACCGCCTCTCCTTCTGGCAGACCACGGCCGGTACGTACCCCGGGGCCGCCGACCGCTGCCGACACGCGCCACCTTCACATTTATGGAGGCCTAGTGATTTTCAGGATTTTGTTTTATACTGCCAGTCACTGGTAACGTACGACATCTCGTGATTTATGGAGTCCTAGTTAAATGTTCTAGATTTCTTTCGTGCTACCAGCCATTAACAAAAAACATCATCTCGGGATTTATGGAGACATAGTAAATCGCTTCTTTCTTAATCGCTTCTTTCTTTTCTTCTATATACTATTCATTCTTTTTTTGATAAACACTATAATGAAATTCTTCTCTACATAAATTCTCCTTGTTTTAACTGATATAATAATCAAATGAACCACCATCTTCTCTGAGATAATTTAAAAACTCTCCCCTTTATCCCACTTCTGAGATAGTGTACAAACATTCTCATGTTTCACTTTAAAATTATTTACAAACTTTCCCCCACCTCTGAATCGATCCTTTGATAATTTAAAACAATCCTTTCTATTTCCCCTCTGAGATAATCTTTAAACGTTCTTTTATCTCACTTTAAATAATTTACATGTATTCCCCCGTCTCCTCGCTGAATAATCTACAAACGTTCCAATTTACGACATTAACAAACACCACCCCACTCTCCCCCAGGCATGTTCGGGCTGGGCGCGGCGCAGACCCGCTGCGTGAAGTGCTACAGCACCGCCCCGATGGCGGACGTGGCCCGACTGAACCCCGCTCGGCTCGCGCGCCTGGTGTGGACGGCGGCCCGCAGCGTGACGCTCGTGCTCGCTGACGGCTCGGAGACGAGGTTTAATGTGTAGGGGACACTGGGGAGTATCGTTACGAGTTAAGTCCCACTGCTGGGCTGAAATTTGATGTGTGGTACAACAAATTAGCTGTTAGCCGTTACCAATATCTAAGTATTAATAAAACGCTGCTAGGTTCTAGTATGAAGGGTGTGATAACGTAATCTTTTACGTCACTCGTTCTTAGTCCTCGGAAGTAGCAATGCGTCTGAGGCCAGCCAGGTAAGACACTGATCGTTGTTGTTTACAGATATTTACGTATGATATTGATCACTTACCATAAGTTGGACTGTAAAGTCATGGTGCTTCAATTTGATTCATGAAAACATTCGACATTGCTGGAGGCTGATGGATAATTTCAGTGTACAGTCACATGCCCAGCTGTGGACTTATTAAAAGTTGTATCTATAATGTATGTTGTGTAAACTATATTGAGCTGAGACAATCTTTCATTGCATAATAGTAGAGAATATATTATAGTATATCATGGATGTATATAAAAGAAGAGGGGGGAAGGAGTGGCGGTCCCAGCACTTGAATGAAGAAGAGTGCAAGAAGAGATTGAAACCGGCTAAATGCGAATTGGACTCGCGCACGAAAGGTTCCGTATAGGGGCGTGCGAATATCTTTCGAATCGAAAAATATTAATATTCGATTCGAAATTCGAATTTTTCGAATAATTCGGAATTCAACGAATGATTCTAAAAAAGTCGAATTATTCGAAAAATTTCGAATAGTCTGTACAATTCGCTGATTATTGAAATACCACTGGATTTTTTATTGTTTCCAATTTACACTTCACTGGTCAATCAGTGGGATTCTCATTCCCTGGTTGAATCAGTGAAAATAATACCTACGCACATGCGCGTGAGCATATTTGAATCAGTGAAATCCCACAGATTCATTTTCAGAGAGACAACACTCAAAAAATCGCGAATAATAAAATAATTCGCAATTAATTCTAAATGAAATGGAATTATTCGTAACTTCGAATTATTATATCGAATATCAAAATTCGATTCGAAACTCGAATCGAATTTTGATATTCGATTCGGAACGAATAATTCCTAAGTTGGATTTATTCGCACACCCCTACTTCCGTACCATTATCTATAAAAAACACGTTTATTGTATGGGAGCCCCCTAAAATATTTATTTTGTTTTGTTTTTAATATTCGTTGTAATAGCGGCTACGGAAATACATCATCTCTGAAAATTTCAACAGTCTAGCTATCACGGTTTATGAGATTCAGCCTGGTCACAGACAGACGGAAAAACGGACAGACGGACAGCGAAGTCTTAGTTCCGTTTTAATCCTTTTGGTACGAAACTCTGAAAATGCTGAAAGGGAAATTATTCGGGAATACCATTTGGACAAATTTCGGATTTCTGTTAATTCTGGATAACCTTACCATAGAGTAAAAAAACAAAGTCTTTGTTTTTTTTTTCATCTATTTCCGATGTTGGATTTCCTCCCTTACAAAGCAACGCCCTTGTATACATTATACTTTTGTATTTTTTTTAGATATTATTAGTATTTATAAATTTTAAATGTACGGCTTGAAAACATAATATTGCTTGTTGATTCCAAAAAAAAAATCTATTTTTTCTTTTGCTATCAACTCTACTGTTTTATTTAAAAAGCACAATTTACTAAAAATAAATTATATACATAATATAATCGATAATTGTAACTAATCATTTTTGTCGTATAGTTAAGTGGAAAAAAAAGTATTAGTGTTTTCATGTATAATAAAATTATTATTAATAATTGTTATTATTTAAGCATTTATGTAATAATTGCTGTTATATTAATAAATAAATAATTGTTCAGACCTTGTTTACTTTTAATGCCTTATAGTTTTGAATTTTACTAAAAAACAAGCTGACACTATGATCATGATTATTGTTTTCATTTACAAAAGCAGTTTTAACATTAGTGGGTAGTTATCTAAACTATTTTTTACATTGTCATTACTCAATATCGGGCTATAAACTTACGAATCGAATCGAATATTAATATTCGATTCGATTCGTAAGTTCGCACACCCCTAATACTCAATCATTACTATGTCTATCCTCTATCGATAGATGGCGTTGTTTCCATTTAAGTAAAGTCATATAATCCTAACATATTATATTGACGTAAGTCGATTGGCAAAAGGAAGGAGTCAGAGCATAGTATACGCCAGTTTTAGAGCGAGATACAGACGAGACAACACTCTATCAGCCTGTGACAACCTGCCATTTTTTGACGTGAAATATTTATAGGCGCAGGTAAACCTGATTGTTGGCGTGGCGATCTCCACACTGTATTTTTATTTTAGCGCCATCTGTTATACATTTTCAGAACCGTTAAGCATCGAACAAAAGTAAGCGGGCTGCTGTTTTAGTTTGACTTAGTGCAGGGTACTGTTCCGAGATGGCGTTATACAGAATTTAGTGTCATTTCCCTTTAATATTCTTTTCAAAATTAATAGATTTGAGTAGTTAAATTAAAATGAAATGGTTACAACTACGATTTAAAATTTTCATGTAATGTCGACTTTATACATATGCAAAAATTAAAATAAAGATAATATTTTTTATTATGCTATATATTTAATTTCTGTCGCAATCTTCGCTTTTATGCATATTACTTGTATAAACACTATGTTTCACATCTGCCAGGCATCCCGTGACGGCTGTTTTTTTAAAGAGATTTTTATGTCAAAAAAGTGTTCCGAGTTCAGACTAGGTAGAAAATATTTTGGAATCATCAATGGATTTAAGTGTGAGGAATATGCGGTTTTTTGAAGAAATTTTATTAAAAGTAAAATTAAAGAAAAAAATTATTTTGTTTTTATTTCGAACTTTAAACAAGCATTGAAATGTACCAGGACAACATAACTCTATAGGAAATTATTTACAACAAAAATATCTGAGCAGTCGATTCCAGTTTTTACTAGCAAATCAATAAGTTAACAATTGAAGTGTTATACTATCCTATTTGCTTTGCCCTCCAAAGTTCGGTTATAAGTAGACGCTTTTATTAATTATTGTTAATTTTCTCCTAAAAAATAAATATAATTGAGCAACTCTTGTTGTACTGTACTGTAATGGGGAAGACCTATCCTCGGGGTTTCTCATGTGCTACGATGGTTGGGTGGTTCTTTCGATTCAAGTTAAATAATAGGATAATATAAACTGTGAGGAGTTACGTTAACGCCTTCCAGTGGCTCTCTACCTTCGTGTTAAGGAACCAGGCCCCGCCCTCAACCTGTTGTGTCTACTTGAAGAGCGAATTACTGTCGTCTGCTGTCTGCGCACGCGCCACCCTATAGCAACATCAACCAACAGGAGTATGGTCTGTCCATCTTTTTGCGACCGATTGTTTTGAATATATTGCCTTACGCTTATAACCACCTGGTAAAGGCTGATCGTTGTGGTTTCCATGGTCAGTGTTTTATTAAATTGCCTCGTTTTCCTAATATCGTTCAACGTATATATTCACAATATCCTACGACGCACTTCCCCGGCTGCACCGAAACTGATGCAAGAACAACTGAAGAAGAACAAGAGCTCCGAATTATGCGGTATAGCAAACTTTACACTACTGTACATCTAAATCAGACCTGAATAATAAACACTGTAATAGTTATATTGCGAAAACCTATCCATACCCAACTTCACATAGAACAAGAGTTCTATTTGAGGGATCACAGATTTCGTTACGCTGCTACTTTCAAAGGGCTGAGAACTAGATGTTCCTGCAAGGCGACGCGTGCGCAGGCAGTAATTTGCTCTTGTTGTTGTTGTTTGTGTGTTTATTTAAATCCTCAAGTCAACGTATTAATTTTTTAACCTATAGTATATTATAATATAGTATAGTCAACATTTATTTTAAATCTTAAATCAGATTTTTGAACCACAAATCAACATTTTTTTATTTATTTCACTATACATTTATTTCTAATCTGAAATCAACATTTATTCTTAATATCAAAACAATATTTATTTTTAAATTTTAATTAAAATCACACCTATTATTAAACTTAAAATCAATATTTTTCTAAACCTCAATCAAATCCACATTTCTTTCGAAATTATTTTGAAACCGAACAAAATCGAAGTCATAATTTTTAATTTTTAATGAACACACCGAATAATTCGGCCGAATATCCGGTTCGGTAAAAGTTTAACCAAATAGTATTCGGTATTCGGTTACCGGTGATACCTCTATTCGGTGCATCCGTGATTAAGATAATATTATTATTTACGGAACCTCTTTCTACCATAAACAATGTTTTGGTTAAAAAGTAAATTGAAGTTGAAAAAAAATAACCGAAATATACCTTTATTTTTTATTAGATATCACACCAAATCTAACATCAAAATGTTCCACATAGATAGACATACATACTAGACTATATCTTAATATGAGTTTGAAAATTGATTAAATATGAATAAAATTACGGATATTATCAAGATAAAATGTATATAAAAATATTCACATTTACATGAATAGGAAGTTAGTTTTGTGAGACGAAAAAATAAAGATATAATGGGATTTTCAAAAATTAAAGCCCGAACCCAAGAAACTATGAATTAACTATTTTTTTAGACACAGAACGAAAGTGACGAAACTCATAATTATGGCAAATCGAGTAAGATACTTGAAACTACTTATAACATAAAAGATCGTCTAGCGAATTAAACGACAATTTTTTGTCCTATAAAGGGACAAACATACATGTTACGATCTGTTAATAACCGTGCGCTCCCAGAAATGCGATGAAAAATTTATTATTTCCACAAAAACAAAACAAATATACAAATTAAGAAAACAATAAAAAATATACTAAAGTAATGAAAACAAAAATCAATAACAAAATGAAAATAAAGAAAACTAAGCACTAAATTAGCGATTTCTTCCAGACAATCTTAAGTTCGGCACATTTGCTAAAAATAATAATAATATAACAAGAAGCAAATCATTTACATATGACAAAATTCAAACCGTGAATAACCAAAATATTAAATAATAAAATAGTTACCAAAACACAATTACAAAGTGTCTTACAAACAATTACAAACTCAATAATTATTTGTGTTCGGGCTTTTATTATGCATACAAATTTATTAATACACTAATATGAAACACATGCCTGTAAGAATGACTATGTGACTTTTCATGGAATAAATGCCCTCTACAAGACCTTATAAAAATTTTAAAACAATATCTACGTTGCTAGAACGAATGAGTTGACGCTCGGGCGTAACACTCGAGCATGTTTCAAACTGACACACGGGTATAAAACATGCCGGAATGCCCGAGAAACAAGATTTTATAAAATTAGCTGCTTGAATTTCTTTCATTCTAGCATTGTAATATTGTTTTTGAATTTAAACTTGTTAAGGCGCCCCACGTCAATTATTAGTGTAACTTTTTGTAACGGAAACGGTTACGCTAAACCGTTACGTTTTTTTTTTGTTTCGTATAAACATTGATATACGCCTTCTTTTTTTAGTGTTCTCATTTGTCTTTAAAAATGGTTGTCTAGTACATTTTTATAAGGCCTTGCAGTCACATTAAATTAATTCAATGCATCCAACTACCCGAGTAAGGAAATTTTCAAATTTGCTGTTATTTACGATATGAAAGATTCCTCCTTCATTCCTGGTATATGAAAATTTCCTCGCTCTGACTTTTTGAATTTTTACTACAGACGTGTATATTTTATTAGTGTATTATTAAATTTGTGTGGGAAATAGACATTACAATACTGGAGAAAAAGTAATATAATCTTTAAACTTTAGATTACTTAAAGTAACAAGAAATTCGGATTCCTTAGACCCATTTACAACTAGAAGATTGTCATTTATGACATGAACATAAAATGCTTTTAGCAATTCGCTTTGAACAAAAGTGGGGGAATAAAGTTACATAAGATAAAGTGCCGAATATCACATACTACGTTAAATGTAGAAATTAACAGTAGGTAGTGATGAAAGAGGCTCAGTCTTTTAAGTCCTATTGAAAAGACTCGACTCATTTTCACCGTATTACGTAGTAAGTTTATTAAGTATTTGAAGCCTTAAGTCGTGAGTCACAAGACCAATTATCACCAGAATAAATCGAAGTCTTTTATCCATAGGATTGAGTCGTTGAAGACTTATAAGACTCTTAAACGACTCATATACATTGAAAAGTTTTCTGAATTTTTATCCAAGTCGAGAATAGACTTTGAAAACGATGTTATTCACCAACAAAAGGTGTACACATAACTGTTTGATTTTCTCTGATTGAGTCAGGTGAGCTTACACGACTCGGGTAAGCTTACACGACTCGAGTAAGCTCACATGACTCATGCGAACTTACACGACTCGAGTAGGCTTACTTGACTCGGGCGAGCTTGCACAACTCGGGTAAGCTTACATAACTCGGGCGACCTTGCACAATTCGAAAGCGAATCTTAAAACCAAAAGGATAAGACAACCGAATCTTCATTTTATAGTCGTGTATTGCAAAATTGTGTCGAACCTTTATCAGACTTAAAACTGACTTTCTTACATCACTATCCGTTGGTACTAGTTATTTAATTACTAAGACATCGATTAAGTCACAGACCACTTAGCTTTATTGACTTGTAGTTAATATAAATACATTATACATCCAAAATACATAACACTAACATCAGCTGTTCTTATGATGAAAAATGACAAAGGTTATAATTAAAAATACAAATCATATGACAGTAGTATAAATTTCTGGGCTCAGACAAAAGAATAAAAATAAAACCACAAAATAAAACATCGTGAACAAAAAAAAATACATTTTTTACTTTTGACTGCTTACATTTTGTCGAACCGATCTGATAGTTCCACTGGCCCCACGGACATCTGTAATCATCCTCAGATAATAATGTTGATCAATAATGTTGCTACACTAGGTTGGAATGTCTAGGATAAATCAAATTAAATCAAATAAGTTTGTCCCTTTACCGCACCCGTCAGAACGCTTAACACTGCTTTTATTAGACAGAAGTAGGGGTGGAGCTGGTCCCTCCAGAGTCAAACCACGATGTGATAGATAGCGCTTTGAAATGGGATAGAATAATTTTACATCTTTCACAATAAAACTTGTATCTTTACTTGTGCTTTAATAGAATATTGCATTAAGGTTTGTTGTATTTTTTTTGTCTGAGCTCTGTGGAACCAATTAAACTATACCCGAATAAACCAATAAAGCTCTTTCAACCATTTCATTGGATTTATTCAAATATATTTTAAAATTTAACACTTTTAGAAACACGCAAAAATCATCAAAAAGTTAATTAGTACACTTAGAAAATGACAGTAGGACTTAGAAATTAATAAGATTCTCACGACTTAAAATTAATAGATTCTCGGAATTTATAAACTAATAGGATTCTTACAACTTAGGAAATAATAAATTAGATTCTTATAACTTAATAATAAGATTGTTAAAACTTATGGTGAGACAAATATATTTCCTTGCCTAGGCAGATTGTTTACAATTTAACATTATCCACACAGTGTAAACAATTGAACGTTTATTTGAAAAGTAGACCGACGAGTGCAACATATCGTTCACCTAGGAATAATGGGACATATACATTTTTTTAATATTTTTAGAATTAACAATTTTACAAATATTCAATAAAATATTATATATTTTTTCAGCTTTAGTTACAAATCGTTTTACATTGATACATCTTCATAAATATTTAAGGACAGATTTTTCCTATTAAAGTTTTCAGGAGTAACTTAATAAGGTCAATTTCACATTTATTGTACATTTACCAATATTACTAGTAGAACGATATGTATAAAAATAAAAACATACAATTAATCATCTACTTGTCTTGAATGTAACATTCGTAAATTCAGTCATACAGTCATATAATACAAAACACACGAACAAAAAATAATACATAAATTCATTAATTGTATTATGTTTATTAATCATGTTGTGATTGTTAATTTCCATCACAACATGATTTCAGAACCTGTCTAAAGTATTTGTTATAACATATTTATTTGTTGTGCGAGATGGTTAGTGCTTGTTCATATTGATTTTACGCGGTACGATCGCGGTCACGACATATTACACAAAATTATGGCATTGTATAGTGTTCAGTTTTTACTGGCAGGGGCGATATAAGTCATGGGCGCAGTGTAAGTCGCGAGCATGGTTCACACACCGCGCTCGTGACTTATCGCGGGAGCGATTTAAGGCGCGAGCACGTGTAAGTCACGAGCGCGGTGTAAGCCAGGAACAATATCCACCGTAAAATATTGTATAAGAAACTTGCAACCGCGCAAATACTTCGCAGTCAATGTAAACCAAAAACCGCAGAATCACTCACACCCACGAGTTCAATTTGAACGAGCACTTACGATAGCGATAAAAGGAGTACACATTTATCATTATATAGAAATGCTTGTAAGTTTAGAGGCTAGTGGTCTGCGAATATGGGAACATGCACATTTTAGGAATGTACGAGTTTCAAAAATGAATATTCGAAGAGTACACATCAAAATGACGTCACCAAATCTATTAGAGCAATGATACTCTGCGCAGTAAGCGTTGAGCGTTAAAAACAAATGGACTTATTTCATGCCACAGGCCACAAATATTTACTTCAAATTGTAGTAAGATATGCCATAATTCGCTTAAAGATGACGCATGACGCGTACAACGAACGTTCCGTGGCCGGATGGTAGCGAAGCGTAATAAACCGATCTTTTTTAAGATAAAGGATTAGCAAAAGTACACGTAGTCTACCTGATGGTAAGTGACCACCGTATAGACAATTGTGATCAATGTCAGCATTGGAGTCCTACTTGAGGTCGATCACGGTTGCCTGAATCAGTCTCTCACCACACCCTTCAAACCAGAACACATTAGCGCTAACACTGCTGTTATAAGGCTAAACAGATATTTCACCCCATTATTATACCCCCGGCCTGTCCTAAAAAAACACGCATTTTGTGGTAGTTTCAAAAAGTCATTATGTCATTTTGATGTAAATTCTTCGATGGTAAAGCTTATAGAAAAAAGCATTTAATTTGATCCTCTTGTTTATAATTAACAGGCCTCGTACAATCATTCAATCTACAAGCAATGACAGATGACAATGACTCGAAGATATTATAGATGTACATGGTCGTGACATCTGTAATATCTTCGAAAGTGTCGTGTAAAGTCAATCACTTCCGAGGATTAAGATGGTCGCCTCATATGAAAGTGGGTATAAGGCCTGTAACCACACACTTCCACAGCATATAAAAGCCACACCTATTTCTAGCGGCCGGCCTCCCCAGTGAAACCACACTCGTTCTCACTAGCAAGCTCGCAATTTA
>MOOZ01002597.1:110556-126230 GCA_002930495.1 Cecropterus lyciades
CAAAAGTACACCTAGTCTACCTGATGGTAAGTGACCACCGTATGGACAATTGTGATCAATGTTAAACAGCATTGGAGTCCTACTTGAGGTCGATCACAGCTGCTTTAATCAGTCTCTCACCACACCCTTCAAACCAGAACACATTAGCGCTAACACTGCTGTTATAAGGCTCACATAAAAAACAGAAAAACAGATATTTCACCACATTATTATACCCCCGGCCTGTCCTAAAAAAACACGCATTTTGTGTTCGTTTCAAAAAGTCATTATGTCATTTTGATGTCCATTCTTCGATGGTTAAGCTTATAGAAAAAAGCATTTAATTTGATCCTCTTGTTTATAATTAACAGGCCTCGTACAATCATTCAATCCACAAGCAATGACAGATGACAATGACTCGAAGATATTACAGATATACATGGTCGTGACCGCCCATGGACTTCTGTAAAGAATTTCATGTAAAACAGAAGTTCTACCTAAAGTCAATCACTTCCGAGGATTAAGATGGTCGCCTCATATGAAAGTGTGTATAAGGCCTGTAACCACACCCTTCCACAGCATATAAAAGCCACACCTAATTCTAGCGGCCGGCCTCCCCAGTGAAACCACACTCGTTCTCACTAGCAAGCTCGCAATTTAATTATAAACAAAATAATCAAACTAACTGCTTCTAAAACATAAAGTTAAATAAAAATCATATGTTCGATGTAATATTTGGTCGTAACAAATCTATTTTCATTGAAATAATCACATATAAGTATAGAATAGAAATATTTAGAAAAATATAAGAAGAGAGATTTTCTTATGAGTATTCTAAAAGAATATGCATATTCCCTGGTTAACTACCAATTAGTGAGATATAATAGACTTACACTAATAGTTTTAGAGAGGACTCGAAAAACAATTTGCATAAAATCATTATCTATTTAAGGCTTAGTTGTAATTAAACTTGACATGTATGTATGTATGCGTGTATGCATGCATGCAGGTATGGATGCATGGATGTACATATATATTCACGGCTTAGTACTGTTCAACAAATGTGACAAGTATTTATAATTTAAAAAAAAACATTGTAAAGACGATATAGCAAACGGGCATGCAGTCCACCTGATAGCTAACTGCCGCCCATGGACAACTGTAAGCAACTTCATAAATAACAGGGCATGTATCTGAAGTCAATCATAGATACTATCATACTTCACTGTCTGTTGCCTGGCATTATTAAGCAACTATCGAATAGATAATAACTATTTAATAGTAAATATCTCCCAATTGGACCGCGCTCTTTATCATATTCTTCTATACAATATTTTGACAGGTATTGCTCGCGTACTAATCCCAATCGGTAGGTAACACAACCGTATATATAACTAAATAAAATAATAATAATAATAAATATAAACAATAATAGCTCATTTGATTTATATAAATAATAATAGCTTATTTCATTTATATAAATAATAATAGCTTATTTTATTTATACTTTTTTGTTTCTCTGTGGAGAAAGTTATTCTTTACACCGGGGGGATGTTGATACAGTACTACGACTCAAATCTTTCCGACTATATGGTTTATGTAATTTCGCTTGGGATGTTGCATATCAGGGACATACAATAGTAAAAGCATAATTCCTGCTAAACAACTGGTGAACAATGAAGGACACAAGCCTGTATAACGTCTCACTAGCAACAAATTCGTTAGTAAACATTGTATAGAAGAATACTAATCTGCCACATTCAATGCATGTAGATGTAAACGGGACCTTAATTGTTTGTCACGACAATGCAACAATTTAAACCATTTGTCACGACAATGCAACAATTTCAACCTTTTGTCACGACAATGCAACGATTTAAACCATTTGTCACGACGATGCAACAATTATAACATTTGCCACGACAATGCAACAATTTATACATTTGTCATGACAATGCAACGTTTGTTTTTAATATTAAAATATTTGTCACATGTATTAAAGGTATCCGATATTGCCTTACAGATTTATTTTTAAGCCTCATTAAATAAAGATTTATATGCAAATAGTTGAAATAAGTCATTACTCACTCATAACAGTTCGAATGATATTTCTATCTGTGAGGCTACTATGCCTCACAGAATAGTGACCCAAAATAATGACCACAGTTAAATTGATACCCATATGTAAAAACCTTTTGCAAATATGAGCACACTTAGGTGTTAGTAGAGCCATTAAAAGTTTTATTGTTGTACTTAAACATAACGCAGATAAGCTCAGATGGTTCGCCAATGCATCGCTGGCTTTGAAGGAGAGCTCTTTTCGCACCATTTTTGAAGAGCCCCATGTCGTAACGCTCCAGGAATACCTCAGGAGGAAGTTCATTCCACTACTTGCACGTCCGTGGCAAAAACTAGCGTGCATCGAACCGTGGAGGACCGCCACGGGTCCAATTGGTGCTAATGGAACTTCATCCTTCGGCGAGTAGTGCACAAACGTATTGCAGCAAGTCAACTGGGTCAACAGTGGTCAGTAATGGGTAACGACGACGACGGTTCAAACTACACACGTTTTTCTCTGAATCTTGTCGAATCTGTTCACATTATGGGCTCATTAATAAAGTTACACAATCTTGACTACATCTCAATCCATCTGTTACAATTTGGCAATTTTGCAATATTTTGCGCTGTTACAGTGAGAAATGACTTTTCCGAGGGCCATAAAACATTCGCTTCAAGCGTTAGACCTTCTGCATTTAAACGTCAACGTTCAGCTTAAAAAAAACAATGAATGTGTCGTTATGAGGCTACGAAATTTGCTGAAACTCGCTCAACGATGATGCTTCAAGCGAATGTTTCGTGGCCGAACGGTTAGGCCTCATACAATATAACTTATCCTACATCTACTGATTACAATAATCATTCCATCTAAATCATCATACCTGTTAATCAATCATGAAGTCTTTTCTTTCCGTCCTTATATCTAAACATTTATATATGAGTACAAACTACGTGTCTAAACAGATATTAGTATATTGGGCGTGAGACAGTCCGATAGATTGTATAAAACAAAAGCTTTTTCGAAAGTAAGACATAAGAAAGATTATATTGTTTGATAAATATCATAATTATATTCCTTTTCAAAGCGATTAGCAATATGAAAAGGATTACATGACAATCGATTTGAAAGTTAGAGGCAGAATCAAGGGCAATCAGGAAGCGAAAATGTTCTTATTTGCATTTTATGCGTATTATAGCAACTGTTCTATTTAACAATCATATAGATAGAAATAAAGCTAGAAGTGGAATTCGAGCATGCAGTCCACCTGATGTTTAGAGACCACTACCGCAAATAGACATCTGAGATCAACACCACATAAGATTGGAATACTACCCGAGGTTAGCAACAGATGTGTTGCTACCACTGAAGACTAAGTTGGAATGCTTCGGAGTATCCCTTACCACACCCTTCAAACCAGAATTCAGCAACACGTAACACTGTCTTCATTAAGCAGTCATTATAGTGAGCATTAATTGAGTTAATGATTAAGTTACAAACATCTACTGACGATAAGCGGTCACTACCCATGGCAACTTCATATAGAACAAAAGTTCTATCTGGAGTCAATTACAGATGAGTTTCTACTTCGAGGACTAAAAAGGTCGCCTCTTTTGAAAATGAGTCTAAGCATGTGATTTACTGATTGCCTTTGTTTTTATTAAATTTTTATAAAACATTAAAAACAAATTTTATACTAGCGATTTGCTATCTTGCTTGTACGCAACTGATGCAACATTTAAGCGACTCATATATGAATATATAAAAGCGAACACCGAGTCACTTATGACTAATCATCCCAGAGCCTAAACAACATCGACTAGAATAATGCAATTTTGACAATCCGTTTCAATTTTGACAATTTCATGATGTAGATATCCAACAAAAAAAGCTTTTATCCATCCATAAGGTGAGTTATATAGGGGTTAAATATTTATATCATTGTCTGCACGAATCAATTGTTTGTCCGGACAGATTCACAATAAGATTCTGTGGTACATATTCATAATAATATTATTCACAATATTATGATGCAAAGAAGCAACATAACATTCACCAATCTTAGTTTTTGACGACCACAAATCGCTAGTATGAAACATTAAAACGACAGAAATAGATGAAGGATTTTAAGGACATTACCTACGTATATGTTATATAGACACAGAGATATTAAAAACACGTATATGTTTACGAAGATTATTTTAAAATAGTTAAATATTTTTTTAAATCTAAGTACCACCTCTTTCAAGTCTGTTTTATAAATACATAATTATAAAATAAAATTATTGAAGACTAGCCAATGTATTTGACATGAAATTTTGGAATGAAAACTTTTTTTATGATTTCAGATATAATTTTAATACATATTATATGAAACTGTGGTAACTGGAACTTAGTCTATAACTTATAGTCTAAATAAAACAGGTGGTTCGTTCAATAATATTGAAATAAATGCTCAATTCCAAACATCGAGTAGCAGAGTTTAAAAAGCTTACATAATAAAAATATAACATAATGTTTCATTGTTATACCTCCATAGAAATCTTTCATACTAGCGTTTAATATTCGTTAAAAACATACGTTTTATTGACGAATACAAAAAATAGTATAAAATTTTTGGTAACATAAAAATCTGTCATCAAAACGCGTGTCATGAATATACATCAAGTAAATTTAAAAGTTGATACATGTGTCTCCATCTGTTATCAGAAGGATAAATTACATACGTATAACCTGTGGGTGGTTTCAATTTATTTATGCGCGCCGAGCTTTGTATGCATTTTTGTATGCATATTGATCTCTTTACTTTGTTCTGTCTTAGAATCTGGGTGTCAATAGATTTTTTATCTAAGTAAGAAATAACATTTATTACACTAATAGCGCAAAAACCCAGACAAAGATCAGTAATCTAAATGCATCATGCAAACCGAAACCCACTACATGTCTGAGAAGTATGTTGGCCTATCCGCCATGCAGGTCGTCAGAATAACATGAGGGGAGAAAATCCCAATTATCCGGAACTAGCCCTTTAGCCGCAAAGGACATACAGTAAAATAGGTGCATGAAAACAGAACGACGCTCATAAACAAATGAAATCAACTCGTGACAACGCAATGACGATTCCTATACCAACGCAACGACAGATACTATATCCAACAGATTAGTAAAACCCACTAACTTAGAATTGTGCATTTTATTTGACAGTAAATAATAATCCTTAACAATTAAAATAAGTGACTAGCAAAAAATATTAACACCGCACCGAGAGATCATATGAAGGATCAAAAAATAGACAACTTTATTATATTTTCGCGTATACAGTTCCATTTCAGGTTAGTCATCTTGAATTTCGAGATTAGTCATTTAGAATCCTGCGAGATTATTAGACCTCGTTGACAGTTCCATAAAATGTAAAATCGTCTTATCGGTGACGATTTAAAGAAGTAATGCCGGTTATAATTGTTCCTTTGTTTCTTTCTTGAACACAAGATCAAATTTTACTGCATAAACTGTTGTAACGTTTTTATAAGCGTTTTCATAATTAATTACGTATTATCCAGCTTCAATCAAAATTATATTTTAGTATTTTGGCAGATTTTCACAATTCCTAAATTGAAATTTCAATTATGTCTAAACCAATTTCATGAGTAAATTCGTGTTAGTCATTTGTCATATTTATAAGTAATTTTTCGTATACATAATTGATTGATCGATTTTAATAATTCCTTTTGTAAGTATAGTTAACATCATCGACGAAATCGTCTTCATCGGTTTCAGAGTCTGATTTATTGTGCATATTCTTCACTATATTAACAAGACTATCGTCTCGCACTTCCTCCTCATCAGAGGACGTATCAATTGAATCTACGTCATACACAATCCATTTACGAATACCACCGTCTTTCGTTAGCGTCAACCAAATCTTTTTCATGATCTTTTCGAACTTCACAAGT
This sequence comes from Cecropterus lyciades, assembly GCA_002930495.1. Lineage (NCBI taxonomy): Eukaryota > Metazoa > Arthropoda > Insecta > Lepidoptera > Hesperiidae > Cecropterus > Cecropterus lyciades. Next base: position 116,545 of record MOOZ01002597.1, read on the forward strand.
ATGTATTGTCCCTTGTTCGAATGTGACGCATTCTTATTATCAATCACGCCATACAAATCGAATTCGAAGCCATATTCCGTGTCGTTTACTGTTGCAGCGAACTTTATCGCTCTCTCCTTTATTTCCATAGTGTAATGTTCAACGCCAATCAGCTGTATTTTTATCACAACTGTTGTTTTAGTCTGTCTCCAATTCAGTTTTGGTTTCCTCAAATGACATTCCACTGCCATCGGAACTACTTTATCTTTTGAAGCAGACTGGCATATTTCTGACGATGACAGGTCATCAGAATCTAATTCTTGAGCATTAGGATTTATCTGCACGAGTTGGAAATGACGTGAGCATGCTTCAATATTTCTCGCGACTGAATCGAGATCAATTTGTTCAACTTGCTCCGTTTCAGAGTTTTTAATTTCTGGCAATTTTGACTTTTTGACAGAACTTTGAAGCATTGGCTTGAACATGCTCACCATATCGTCGGTCATATTCACATTCCATTTATCTAAATCATCCGAATCTTCGTCAGATTCCACTAAAGGCACAGATCTTATTGGCTTTGACAACATGTTATTCGGCACTGCGAGAACACGTGATCTTGCATTAGTGTTTACCGATGTATTTGATATTTTTTCCCAATCGTCCTCTTCATCATTAGATGAATGTTCACGTTGATTTTTATTGTTGAGATAATCAAAATATTTCATTTCTTCATCAACCATTTTAGCTAAATTCAAATTTATCATTTCTGTATTAATGACCATGTCCACTTCACCATACGTATCTATCATAATGATTCCGTATTTGACATCTCCCGTATATTTGGCGGGCTCTTTTGTGACACACTTAACGTACAGCTGTTTCAATCCACCGTTAAAATTCTCAAAGCATTTGTCGTATAACCAGTTTGTAGAAAACTCCGACCATTCCTCGCCCGGCGGCTTAACACCAATTAGACGGCACTCGATTGCTTGAAAAGGCAGTTGTGTTATAAGCTTATCTTCAATGGGCATCAATTGATCTTTAGTTACCGACCACCATTCTCCCTGGTCGACAAAGAAACATCTAACTGATTTACTCTCAATTTCTTCTATTCTAGCCCTTTCATACAAAGAATCATCAGGATATTTGGCTAATACGATGTCGCCAATGCCAAACTCTTGTAACTCTGTTGTGACAGTCGCTGCATACTTTTGAATATCCTTGATTAAAATCTTCAAGCAATCATTGAATTTTGTAAGCCGAATAAATAACGTTTCAGGGTTGTCAGCAGACCTAAAGTAGACCGTAGTCTCATTAAAATCCATAAAAGCCCATCTTATTCTGGGTGTTTCTTTTAATGTCTTCCCGGCACCAAGTGCACTAGTTTCCGGCTTTAAATCTAACCCGCCAATTGAACAAACTTCTTGAATCTTAGTCATATGATCTGGATTTGCTTCGGCATGTTTATCCAGAAGCTCCCTCTTCACATTGTATGTGACTACAGTTTCGTTTACAGACTTTAAATCTTGACAAACTTCAAGAGTGTCGACGAATAAACAGTTCCCGACAGTCAAAATGATTTTCCCTTTCATGTACACGTTTTTGTTGTGTTCAATGGCTTCTTTTACTTGATTTCGCGCAAGTTCTGAGAAGACAACGTCTTTGTCTCGCGGCTGAATATTTGCAAGTCTTACGTGCACAATATACGTGTTAAAATCTTTTAATTCGTCAGGCAGATGGTACAAACTTGTGTCTGTAGTTGCCTCTATCAACTCTTCATCCAACAAATTGACTAGAACGTTTTTCGGATCCCCTCTTTCGTATCTGTCAATAATTTTAATCACTTGGCATCTAGCGAATAAATGGTTTCCTAAAGACACAGCACAGATGTCTCCCAGTTTCGGTACACCGAGCAATATTCTGTTCTTCGACTTCGAATAATGCACGCCTATTTTAAGCGATAAACTACTGTATGTTGGTGAAAATTTCTTATTATCATGCCCGATCAATCTTGCTGAATAATGAGCCGCAGTGTGAAAATGCAGAATTTCGAACGTGACCACGCCAGATGTAGGCACCCAGTCTTTCGGCGTGTCATAGTATTTTTGGATCGTATGTCGACTTTTGCAATTATATATATCCGTACAAGCTCCCAAAGCCAACAAGCTACTACAGAGAGGCGCAAAGTGTTCCGCTTTTCTAGCATCCTTTTCAATTAAAACTGTTTTGCAAATTTCGTCAATGAAGTCGGGAACTTTAGTTGAGCATCGTTTCACAAAATTTATAATTTTTGGGAATTGTTCCACATTACTTTCTTCTAATAGGATCAGGATTTTTATGTCATGATCGCTTGTTCTAAATATTGAAGGGTAACTCTCGATAAGAGTCGCAAAACGTCTGCAGAATGTCGAAAATAGCGACGGCAACGAATATTGGACCAAATAATGGGCATTTACAACATTCATGTGATATAAATTGCTGTCGCAACATATAAGGATAGGCGCCACCATGGGCTCTCTGAACTCTTTCCACAACATGCTTAGATTGTACAAGTCCTGCACAGTCATTTTATTGTTGACAGCGAATACAAAGTATTTGGAGCTTTCTATAGCTGTATTTAGAAAATCGACTTCCTCATCTGTATCGCAAACTATGACGGTTCGCTTCGAAGGATCAACTTTTTCCAGAAAGTCCATTAAGTGATCGTACTTATCTTTCCTCTTCACGTAACTCACAGTCATTTTCGCTTTACCATACAAGACGTTCTCTTGAAAAGCACCAATGCAGATGACTGCATCGGGGGCCAACTTAGCGAAAGGCTCCATGAAACCGCACCAAATTCGTGACGCGACTATATATTGTACTTTGAGCTCTTTATTTAGACGCTTATGCAACATTTCTTTGATTTTATAAAAGCATAATTTTAATTCCGTCATATAAACGTCGGATAAACGTTCGCAATCATCAAGAACAAAACAGGCGAGTCGGCGTAAATCTACACCGAACTCCGGCATTTGTAAGAGGCGCACTAACGATGGCGCTGTGCTTATTAACAAATCGCATCCATTGAGCAAAGATGTCGCAATCTTCACTTCGTCATGACCGTAGTAACAAGAAACTACTTTTTCACCGCATCCTACCAACATTTTAGCAATTCTCTCCACTTCTGACACAGATTGAGATGTCGCGCAGACTATGATCGCGATCGGACCTACACTTTCATAGTCAGAATCAATCTCAGTTGTATCAGTTACTAAACGGCAAACAGCTGGCAAATACCCCATTGTCTTACCGCTCGAAGCAGATCCTATCATAAACACACTGTAGCCCCTAAGGATAGCAGGCCAAGTTATCGTTTGCAACATCATGGGTTTGCGAACGTGCAAATTCTTAAGAACTAAGCGGATGTGGTCGCTAAAGTTTATATCCCTGTACAGAGAAGTTGGAATGAAACGTTTATTCATTTTGGAATGTACCAGCATAATTGGCGTCACCAACTTGTCCACAAAAACAGACATATTGAGGTCAATATTTTGAAAGGGATTAGCTCTTATAGATACCTGTTGGCATATAGTATCCGTATTTATATTATCTGTATCGGTTACAGCTCCATCAGCCGAAGTAGATTCATCGCTAATATTACTTACCAACATTTCCATTAAATCAGGGATGCTTTCGTCTGATTCTTCTTCTGAGTTCTGCTTCGAATTCTTGGGGGGGACCTTCTCTTCTTGATTCGAGGAATCTTTGTTCGTTGTATCTGACGTTTGAGAGGCACATCTCTTGTTCTTAGCGATTTCTTTGTGTAACTTCAGTCGCCGTTCCAACAGCGAAGAGCTGGACGAAGACGTATCTTTCTTATCATTTCTATTTCGCGACTGCCGATTGTCATAGCTGCAACTTGGCACTGATTCATCAATAACATCTTCTCTCCTGGTGGTGTCTGCATCGCCAACTGCATTACGTTTGTTGGGGACACACCCATTTTGTGTACGATCTGTTGAATCGCTATCATTATATAATAGTATAGGTGGCACTCTGCAATTAAGCTTGTTCAAATCTATGCCTGGAGGTCCATATGAGGTTTTATTTCCCTCTTTCTTCACATTTCCCCTCTTACCCTTCCTCTTCCTCTTTTGGCCTGAAATGAACATGTCATTTTTACATACAACTATTATTGACTCAATTAGTACGTTCCTATATCATATGCGGCCAATTGACCTAGGCAGAACCAGTGGTATGGGGCCAATAAACTGAAATAAATAAATAATTCTAGAAACATACTTAAATTCTAAACAGGCACATCCAGAGCCAGAAGATCTCTCGTACTAATCACACTTACATAAGGCTCTATATAAGGAAGGATAACTAATCACTAGACCGTAAAGCTGGAGTAATTTTATAAACATATTTCGCGGCAACTACTAAGCAGCTCAATCGGTTAAGTAGAATTTTTTAAAAATTTTATTGTAAGATTTGACCTATACTATAATGGCAGAGAAATAAAAAGCTTGTACTTTACTACAGTAAAGAGCATACTATGTGTTAATCCAGGTTATAAACTACCTATATACCAAATTGCATCCATACTGTATCAGAATCTTTTGCGTGAAACAATAACATGCATACATCCATCCTTAAAAACTTTTATACTATTATTAATACTCACATCTCGTAGTTGGCAGCTGCCTATTCTGGAGACAATCATTATAGTTTTTGTGCGTGATTTGTTTTAACTCCTTAATTTCACCCAATAACTTATGCCTGCACGCTTTCAAGGCATCTACCGTCGCCTTATTGTTCTTCCCGCTCTTACCGTTGGTTATGACTTGTGTTAGCATGTCTCTATGTCTTGACTCTTCTAGATTGAATCTTTGCATCAGTGTGTTTACCATTCGACCACCAGGAGGATTAGCTCCTTCTGAATCCTCTGCAGTTGGATTTGGGACTGGAACTCTCAGTTCTTTGTTCGTGTTCAGCTTTGGACGAGGTCCATTATTTCTGTGATTAGTTCTCGGTCGAGCGCCGCCATTGTTTTGACTTGAATTAGATTCTGATGTTTTGGCTCTAGCATCATTATTACCGTTGCTGTTGCTAGGGATAGCTATAGCCTTGTCTTCTAAATTTTGATTTGAACTCGGAGTCTCAGATTTCACGGAAGTCTCAGATTGTCCTGACTGGTCATTATCGGAATTAGAATTTGATCTGTTTAATGCCTTCTTTGCTTTTTTCGACTTACGACCATTCGATGTGGAAGGTGTAGAACTATCGACTTTGGATAATTGTGTATGATTAGAAGAAGGATTTTTGGTATTATCAACTTTAGGTGATTTTTGGTTGTCTACAAATTTCGAAGGTGAAGAATTGTCACCTTTGGATAACTGTTTATTATTAGTACCTGATGAAGGTTTGGGCTTATCAACTTTAGATAATTGTGTACTAGATGTAGAAGGTGTTTGTGGAGTAGCAACTGTAGATTTACTGTTGTCAACTTTAGGTAACTGTTTTTGATCAGTACCCGAATTAGAAGGTCCGGGACTAGCTCCTTTGGATTCCTTTTTATTGGAACAGGATTTTGAATTTGGTTCCTTTTTATCACTTTTCGGGTCATCATCCTTTTCAGAATTCTCAGGCGTAGAGTCATCAGATTGGGTCAACGTAGACAATGAGTCATCAGATTGATCTAATGGAGTTTCAGCTATTTGAACTAGCTTTTTATTCTTATCTTTCGATTCATTAATGAGTCTCTTGACCAATTGTTCTTGTTTTGTCACTTTGTTGCCTGTTTTGCACATAATTTTTCTTAATATTTGGGCTTTGTGTGCATCCGTTTTGGTGCTAATTTTCTGTTGATTAGGACTGGCATTTGCTTCTACAAATGCCTTCGTGTCTTCAAAAGCCTGTGCATATTCTTGTGTGTCCTGTTTCTCTATAGTTTTCGAGTCATTTTTGGCCTTCTTTGCATTTAGAAGCTTTAGCTTTGCCTCAACAGGCGTTTGTTCCTTTTTAGCTTTTCGCACTGAGGCTCTTCCTAGTGACTGCTCATCAACACCTTTGCATAGTTCCAAGTCTTTACTCTTGTTTTCAACCATAGCTTTCATAGCTTCATTGTGCTTATCAAGATTCGAAGTAGTGAGGGTTGCTTCAAGTTCAACAGATGCCCTAAACACCGTCGTTTGTTTCTTTATAGGATCCTCCCAGTTTTTCTTAGGTTCTTTTTTGATGAGATAATATTTCTCAAGCTCTTTAATCACGTCTTGGGTAGCAGTATTGCTTAGTTTAGTATTTATTTTGCCTGTGCTCAGGTATTGGTGAAACAGGCACGCATCGTAAGTAGCAAAACCGCTAGTCCTGAGCAGTTTTGACAAAGATTTTGTTTTGTCATTTGGATTTTTTATTATCAAGTCGCCAAATTTGTGGATATTGTCATCGAATATAGAAGATCTGCAGACAAAAGAGAGGTAATATCTAAAATATTGAACTTAATAAGTATCAAATATCACAAAGAAATAGCCTTAGTGGCAATTGGCCGGGAATTTTAGTAGAAGTATATTATGATATGCAATTTCCTACAACACACTTACATTTATAACAAAATAAAAAGCTGGTTTTACAAAAAAACACGCTGAACTTTCTTGTAACATTGTATTAAATTGTGGAATCAAGTATCACAAAACACAATGTTTGATGGCAAAAGGCTTAATTTTTTTTTCTGTATTATTTTCAGCAGATTAGCTAATGCTTGTCGTACTATGAGAACAATAATTTAAGTGACGCATTAGTTCAAATAATTCATGTCCCCACGTAATAAGATCCAAATTATTCATGACTTCATCAAGTTATTTCAATGAGATCCGTACCTCATTATACAAAAAAATGCCTTTGCAAGATAAAACGAATAATTTGCATATAATACATGTTAAAATATAAAGCAAGTGCTATTGACAAATCACCAGCGGTGTCGCTATGGAAACGCACTTTTATAACAATATAATTTGTCTGTTTATTCTTATGCTCAAGCATCATGCAATAATTGAGTATGGTGCCGGAAATATCAAGCAAAAAGTGGCAGGAAGGCGCGTAACATAATTTCTGTTGTGATAGTCGTTAGTCATGTGCACTTAAAGGTGGTATTTTTTTATAATATGGAAGTAGCAAACGAGCATGCAAACCACCGGATGGTAAGTGACCACTGCCGCTCATGGACATCTGTAATTAACCCCATGTAAGATCAGAGTCTAATTTGAGGTTAGTCACAGATGTGTAACTACACCTGATGGCTAAATTGAAACGCCTCGGATAAGTATATCCCCCTTACCACATCCCTTCAGAGTAGAAAACAGCATTGCATAACATTGCTGTTATTAGGCAAATAGGTGTGGCATTGGTGCTTCCGGAGTCAAGTCAATGAAATTTATTTATTTCTCAATCAACCAATGACATTGTCACACGAGAGCTACACAAGAGCTACACGATACTAAGAGCTAACGGACAGGGCAGCAGCTATTCTGATCGGAAGAGTCAGGTTCAGCTGTACTTAACACTGCTGCTAATAGACAAAGTAGGTGTCAAGGTCTTCAAGTTCGGTAATGCTATTATTATTCTAACAATATTGTTTGTAGTTGAGAACATGGTCAGATTTTATCTTGGTTGCAGATGTGAAAATGATCAAATTTCATCTTAGTTGCAGATGTGAAGGTGGTCAGATTTCATCTCATTTGTACATGTGAAGATGGTCAGATTTCATCTCATTTGTAGATGTGAAGGTGGTCAGATTTCATCTATTTGTAGATGTGAAGGTGGTCAGATTTCATCTTAGTTGCAGATGTGAAGGTGGTCAGATTTTATCTCATTTGTTGATGTGAAGATGGTCACATTTCATGTTAGTTGCATATGTAATAGTGGTCAAATTTCACCTCATTTGTAGACATGAAGGTGATCAGATTTCTTCTCACTTGACCAAATTTCATCTTGTTTATGAGATAACTATATGAAAACCCGGCTCCGCTGGGTTGAAATGTGACTATACATGGGTAAATATTTGTGCAATTAAATCCCTTTCACCTTACCTGGAGTTTAACTGGGGCACAAGTGGCCTAACAACTGCATGTTCGCTTGCTACTTCCATATGATAAAAAAAATAATAAGAAGATATGGCATGTCATATGAAGGCATGGCATGCGTTGTGAACTCTTAGACATGCCTCAACAAATATTTATTCCTCTAATTCTTAATGTTCAATATATAATTCTCCAATCAAGACAAATATTTTTACAAAATACAACAAATACGTTCCAATTTAGAAGTACTAATAGATAAAGTATTGTAACCGACAACTTGTAAGTGATACAAACAATATCTATCTATCTATCAGGCTTTGAAAGTCCACTGCTGGACTTTCCTGATCAGCATCTCTCCGACCGATCCTGAGCCATGTGAATCCAGCAGTTACCCGTCATATTCTTCAAGTCATCAGTCCACCTGGTCGGGGGCAGCCTTTACTGACTATCAGCTAACATATGAGGCTCACAATAAAACCACACCTCGGTGCCTTAAGTATGTCAACACTGGCATCACACACATCAAACATCTATGACTTCAGGCTCTGGATTTACTGAATTAGAAGATATGGCACATTTTCCCGAATGCTGCCCAGATGAGTTAGATTCTACGAGTGACCTTTATCTCAATGTTGGAGTTACCCATCTGGATCAAGTGCCCCACATAAATGTATTCACCAACAACTTCAAGAATGATGCCATCAACAATGACTGGTATGGGTGTGACATGGACCTTAGACCATGTTCATCTAAAGACCCCCCCCGTTGAGAGGCACCAGAGGTCGCTGAGCATGATATTAAGTGGCTCCAGCGACTCTGCTATGATAACAAATATCTTCTATGAATCAAAGGTAAGTGATACATAATGTCCAACCAAAGGTCAATTATTGGCCGAGAATGAAGCGGAAGCCTATTATTGGCTAGAAGTGTTTTTTAACTATTTTTATTTTAACTTATGCAGACAAACATCTATGTTGATTGAAATTAATAGTTCCTAAAGCTGATTACATTGCTACTTGTCCAATTACTACTTGTATCAACAGAAACTATAACAGTTCGAACAATGTAAGTTCCATACACAAGTGGCGATGCAGCCCATGATGGAGTATTTGTTTACCCTTGTGCATCACCATTTCCATCATGGTATCATGTATTCATAATAGTTTGTTCAATTTAGGCGCTTTCCAGAACCTTTGGCTTCAGCTAAAACCATTTTGGTCGAAGCAGAAGGTTTTGCCAATGGCAGTTTTGGTTGGACACTAGTGATATATTCTCAAAGAATGTTGATGCCAGATCCTTTCCACTCCACCGATTTGAACATGTCCCCCAATGCAACGGTGAACAGTTTCGGGGTAATACATCCCCATCTCACACCATGCTGCAATGGGATCAAGTTCGTACTTCTGTCATGTAGTCAGATCGACCAACGATTATTATTCGATATACCAATAGTCAATCTGGCATCGCTAGAGCGACTCCATCACCACCCATGTCTCAATAGAATCTTACGGCTTCTCATAGTTCACATAAGCCATACAGAACGGCAGATTGTACTCCGCAGCTTTCTCTGCTATCTGCCCCCGTGTGTGTATGTGGTCTATGGTATTTAAGCCTTTAGTAAATCCGGCTTATTCGGGGACTGAAAGT
>MOOZ01002597.1:149422-162383 GCA_002930495.1 Cecropterus lyciades
TCTGCGTGCAACACCACAAATAGCTTTCCTTGTTTACAGTACTGACGATACACAAAATACAATACCAAAAATATCTGATGTCTATGTCAAAAAACACGTTATTTCTTTTTCTTTCATGTGTGTTTTAAAATAACTCGAAAATTCACAAAAGATGAAAAAAAATGTAAAAAGACTTTGTAGTAAATAAAAACTGTTATCGGAAAGAAAACAATCTATTAAAAATGAGAACTATTCGTGCCACATTTTAGTGAATATCATTTGTTCTTCTTGCTCTCTTGCGTGATTGACTAACACACAGACACACTCAATTTTTATATTAGTATAGATCATTTCCTTACCGTTCCAGAAATTCCCAGACCTGAAGTTCCGTTACGTTGAAGAGGAGAGACCCGAGGAGTTCTTCACTCCATACGTTTGGGCGCTTAGTAGCAGTTGCGGTGGTGTTTACTGGGCCAGTGAGTGTGGGGCTCGCCTGGCTGCCCACTTGCTGGCCGACTGATGCCCAGCCGTGGGCCACCTGGTATACGTGATGCAATAGATAGACTATTTGTGAAGTGATGAATAGATTGGAGGAACGGTGTTCAATGTATCACAGGATCAATGATGCGGTGTTGAATAGATCACAAGATCAGTGGTGAATAGGTAAGAGGATTAGTTTAGTTAACAGGATAAATGAGAAATAGATGGCAGGATTAATGTTAAATAAATTACAGGACATGGTATAGGTGAGGCGATTGATAGACTTGTTATTTATGACGTGAAGAATAGATTGGAGGAATGGTGGCCAACAGATCACAGGATCAACGATGAGGTGTTGAATAGATAACAGGATCAATGGTGAATAGGTAACAGAAATAGTTAACACGATCAATGAGGAATAGATGGCAAGATTAATGTTAAATAGATCACAGGACATGGTATAAGTGAGGCGATTGATAGACTTGGTATTTGTGATGTGTTAAATAGATTGGAACATCAGTGGTCAATAGATCATAGGATCAACTGGACAACACGTTGCAACCTTGGTATTCGTGAGACGAGCGATTAGTAGGTTGTATTTGTGGTATTGTTGTTATGAATAGATTGGAGGATCAGTGTAAATAAACCACAGGATCAATGGTAAATAGGTAACAGGATTAATTTAATTAATAGGATCAATGAGTAATAGATTGCAGGATAAATGTTGAATAGATACCAGGGCCAGTGATAGATTTTAGGGATGATAGGTAAATAAATTTACAGGATCATTCAAATCTCAATCGATAATAGGATTAATTACGAAGAGATGGATTAGTGTTGAATAAATCTTAAGGCTATTGTTGGACAGATATCAGTATTAATATAGTCGTAGGTAAAGGCGCGAGCGAACGGATTACATAAGGCGGCGTTACAATACTAGGTAAATAAGCTACATCTAAGTAAAATTTCATGTAAATCGAACCAGTGGTTCTTGCGTGATTGAGTAACACAGTCACACAGACACACAACATCTATTTTTTATATATTAGCATAGATAATAAATAGATTACAAGGCCCGCAGCGCATTGTTTCTGACCAACTTATTAGCCCACAAAAATTTTAATTCTAACGTCCAGTCACAATAATCTATATATCAACATCATCATCGTGATTTTGAAATAAGCTCTATGAAACTTAGTATTTGACTGTGTAGAAATATTGAAATATGTATTTCAACATATTTGAAAAACAACTTCTAATAATATAAGTCCATCTATCTATCTATCTATTGATAAATTAATTCTAGTCCTGTAATCTATTGATGTATCAGTGATTCTAAAATCATTTATATACTATTAATTTATCTGCCGGGTCCTATTGAGCTTCGGCTTAAATTATCAATCTGTAATGTATTACTTAGTGGTCCTCCGATTGATCTCAGTCGTGATAATCATCAGGTTCTCTAAAGAACCTGATGATTATATTATAAAAGCTGGTCCTATATAAAATATGATCAATATTTTATATAGGACCAGCATTTGTTCGATCGACCGTGTAATAACCTATTGCTGTCCGAATGAGGCACGAGTCTTCTCTCAAATTGATGTCTATCAGGAACTCCTGATTGGTAGACATTGATATGTGTGGATTGGTGACTACCAATCAGGGATTCGTGATGCGCGGATTAGTAGACATTGACATGTATGGAATGGTGACTATCAATCAAGGACTCCTGATGCGCGGATTGGTAGACATTGACATGTGTGGATTGGTGACTATCAATCAGGGACTCGTGATACGCGGATTGGTAGACATTGATATGTCTTGATTGGTAGTCTTTGTAATTAATTATCAAGCGCAAATCTTTGTAAGCGTGATGTTATAATCTATTGATCATTGGTCCTGTAATCTATTCAGCAAAAGACTCGATAATAAGAGGATCACTCCTATCTAAGGATTGTTAAGGTCCAATTATTATTTATCACTGATTTTGTAATTAATCCCCATTATTATATTGATTACAGGGCTGTTTTTTGTGTTCCCTTTTTGTCATTATATTTCAATTATATTTTAAATAGGTTCGTTGACAAAATTGAAATGTTATTTTTTTCAATGCGTTTAAAAAAGTTCAAATAATTAATTTATTTAGAGTAATATGATTTTTAACGCATTAAAAGTAGCCTTATATATGCATTAGAATAGAAATGTCTTCCATTTAATACTGGGGACAAAATCGCACGGTGAGAATAAAAGGTACCTAATGCGAATGCATTTTGTGGAAATAACAAATTGTGTTCGTATTTTGGGGAGTTTAAAGCGCGCGGTTATCAAATGGACGTAACATTTATGTTTGTCCTTTTCTAATCATATTCAATTGGCTAGACCAAGTGTTCCCAGAGGGTGCGCCGTAGAAAATAAACCGTGATTCACATTGATTTGAGAGAGAAGTTATTCGAATTATTTATTTTTGTATTTCTTAATTTCTCTTTTTTCCGTTTCAATTCTAAACTGTCATAAATATAATAATAAATCAAATTTCATTTTGAGATTGTTTTAATTTTTGTGCCAATCTGTTTGTTTTATATTGTAGGTGTGTATTTCTTCCAAATGTATCTATATCGAGTAGCTAGTTAGGGCAGGGTGCCGTGACAAATAAAAAAACTTGTTAGTGCGCTGACAGCTGTAAAAGATTGGGAACCCCTGTGTTATTTGTAGTTTCAATTAATTAACTCAGTTTGTCGAAATTTTGAGTTCGGTCATTCGTTCTCACTGTGCGATGTAATATGGTTTGATATTCTAAGAAATTGACTTACAAGACAATATGGTATTGACAATTACATTATAAAGTCACAATTAATTAAAAGTATAATTATACAAATATAGTGCTATGTTCATTCATCACAATATGTATTTCATACATACTATGTATTCGACAAATGATAATAATGGTCTTTTGGCAAAAGATCTCTCACCGAGTCACTTTGACTTTAAGCGATTCTTAGTGCAAATGAGTATACATTGCAGAAATGGTTTATCTTCTAATGTGATCTAGCCATTCGTCATGTCGCCAACCCAATATTGCCCCACTGCTGGGCACGGGTCTTCTCTCAGAGTGAGAGAGTTTCAGGTCATAGTCCACCGCGCTGGCTAAGTGCGAATTGTTAGTCTTCACACACCTTTGAAAACTTTTTAAGGGAGGGGGAGTACGGGCGGGGTGAACGGAGGACTTAGATCCGACGTAAACTTGTTCACATTACTCCGGTCCGGATGTTCTACCGGTGCTTCGTAGTGACAAAACACTCGGTAAAATGCCGAGATCGTTTTTTCCAACGGATCCGGCATAATGTGAAGCGCTTCATTTATATTTTTAGCGACTAGCCCTTGCGGCAGTTTTGCTATGACGGTTAATCTGTCGGTACTGCATAGTGGAAACCCGGACTAAGTGGTCACCGCCCATGGACGTCTGTAAGCAACTTCATATAGAACGAATTCTATCTGAAGTAAATCACAGATAGAGTAGCCACGCACTCCCGAAGACAGAGATGGTCGCCTCATATATACTGGTAAGTGAAGTAGAACTTTCATCTTCTAAACTGAAGGTGTGAATACCAGCTACAGGAACTGCTAACAATAAAATATTACTGTTAATTTAAATTTGTTTATTAAGTTTTGTATTTTTTTATTTTATGTGACAATACAGCATTATTATAACATATTATTTGAGACGGTTTTGTTTTCTTTACTGATGATTTCGACACAGTTGCACGGATCGTGGTCACGAAAGTGTTGTGGCGGGGAGAAACCGTTGACAAGCCGTACGTTTATTAACATATGTACACTATGTCTAGTTCGTTTATATTCTAGTTATTTTATTGAAACCTAACACGATTTTTATTCTAGTAATTATTTAACAGTCACTGAGGCGGCTTCAGTAGAGGCTAATTTATTGTAGTTTTTTGTTATTTGATCGCGTTGAGTTTAAATGAAACACTTTATCGAATTAAAAATTGCTTTGATTGTAAAGGTGCGATATTTTGTTGTTTATTTATTTAAATGTTTCTTTTTTTAGCATGTTTAAATATTTTTTTACTTTTAAATACTATATTTTAATAGAAAGTTTGGTATGCATTCCATCAGTTACGTGGTGATTACATATATCAAACCATGCCACGTTAAACTGCGACACATCTCTGCCTGAAGTTTGTCATAAATACATTGCTATCCTTAAGGGTTTATGCAAGTGGTCGCGGCTCCCTTTAAATTTTTAAGAAGTTTTTAAGAAGAAATTTTTAAGAAGAACTAGACCACAACAGCCCTACATTGCTGAGTATTTTTAAAGCCTGTTTGTTTAACCTCAAATCATTGTAGTTATTGATTTTGAACTTCTCGTCATAATTTCCTTTATCACGTTACTGCCAATATTACTACATGTAATGACATTATTTGATTGTTTTTTTTCTAGTGTGGAAGTAGCAAACGAGCATGTAGCCCACCTGATAGTACCACCTCCCATTGACGTCTGTTATCAACCCTAGGTAAGATCAAAGTCTCACCTAATGTTAACCAGATGCGTTGCTACCCCTGAGGACTAAGATGGAATGCCTCGGAAAAATATGTCTCTTGTGAGGCAGAAATAAGTGTGTCCATGGTGCTTCCAGAGTCGAACCACAAAGAATTCTACCACCTTGTTACTGCAGTAAGAGGAGGTAGTTTTTTACGGCAATTGTCCACCAATCCGTGATCTGGCATCATGGTGTAGTATGCCCCAGGTGTTTCCCAGTTGTGACTCTTTCAATTTTTGTGTATTTCTGATTTAAAGTAGACAGGCAATAAATCAGTCGGCGAAAATAAAAAAAAATTGCGGCGAAAAAACAGGTCATCAAGAATAAATAAAATATGTGGCAAAAAGAATATGTGGTGTGTTGCAAGTTCTAGGCAAGTCTGCGGGCGGCTAGGAGAGAAGGTCAAGGGCTGTCCATGTGGTAGGGTTGCCGACGGTTGTTTTTAAATGAAGATTATAGGCATAAATTTCAAATAAAATCTTTTTACACATTTATGTCCTCTAAGAAATATTTCCATATCCCATCCCAGATCCCATATCCCATTCCATATCCCAGATCCCATTGCTATGCAACCTCGTGTATTGACTTTATTTTCATTATTTCTTCACAAATACTTAGTATTGATTTGTACTCCATTTAACTGACTTCCCAAAGGAAAGAGGTTATCTATTCGACGCGTTTTTACACTATTAATTCATATTCTCATGGTTATGTATAGAAGCATTTATCATTAGTATATCGTGTATTCCATATGTCTACATGGACTCGACCAGATATGTAATATGAGTATTTAACGTGTCATAGTTTTAAGTAGTTTAATTTAGAATAACATGTAGAGTAATGTAATAAATGATATTTAATTAAATGTTGTTTTATTGTAGTTTATAAGTTGAGAATTCAATGAACCAAAATGGAGGAATTATAAAACTGTAAAATGAACCTGTTTTTATTTGGTTTACTTTTTTTAATTTTTATTGGATTTTGACTGTACATATTATTATTTTTTTTATCAATTATAAAATTTATTTCTAGATAACGGCATTTTAATAAACTTTTTTTATTTTAATATTATTGAATTACATACTGATGAATTGCTGATTGATAACTTAAAAGTAGAATTAAGACTGGAAATTGAATAAATATTTATCGGAACTCATTATTATATTTATTTATAGAAACCCATTATTTATCGTCACAAATATCATATGTCTAAAATATTTCTACAGTATTATTAAAAAATAAACGAAACAGAGACCCACTAATTTGTATTTTATTGATTTAAATTGAATTTCTGGTCATTTCTCATGTAATCACTTTTTTTAAGGACGTAGTTTACCGTAGAAAAATATTATATTGGCAATAAAAACGACGAAAAATTGCCGTTGCGCCTGACAAGTTACATGTGTGATGTTTGTATTTTTTGATAAACTTAAAACACGTATTATTAATTTAAATAAGAAGAAAATAAACATGGGATTGGTTAAACTCGACCTAGAGGAAATATCAGAAAAGACTATTAAGATACAGATAATGAAACTAAAATTATTATCAGCACAAAAACTCAAAAATTTAAACATACACAAGGTTTTGGCACGACCGCGAAATTGTTTTTTTTTTTATTGATAATTTCGATACACATTTCGACATTTTCGATTCAAAGTGTCCCGCGAAATTTGTAGAACATAGACTATGTAAAAGATTTCAGCAACTTCAACGAAGAGTTAAACAATACAATCTTATGAACGATTAATTTTAACATAAGATTAAACTTGACAATAATAAATATTTAATAGTATTATCAAACAGAAACAATTGTTATTAAATTGTTGTAATTTTAAATTTATTATATTTATGACATACAAAAATAATGTGGCCCTATTCAAAAATTCTTACAGTAACCAACAAAAACCGACCAAACTAAATCAGAAATCAATCAATCGAATGTATTTTGGTGGTGTATCGTGTTGAAGTGCTGCAATAAATTGTTTTTGTTTTTATTCTAATAACGTGAATTGTGATATGAAATCTTACGTGATAAACAAAACATAATTGTTGTTAAGTGTAGTGTTATTTTATAAAATTATGTCGTAATTTTGTGTAAAATGATTTTACGTTTTACTGCCTGATACAGGTAAGTTGTTATTATTTTAAAAAGTTTTGGGATCGAATTTTATATTTTTTTTCTCGTAAATATTACTATAACTTCAGAACTTGATTATTTATTTTAACAAATTATTTTTATGTCATTTTAGTTCTTATTAGCTATTACCTGCCCCCAGATACAGAACAATGCGTATTGTTTATTGTTTTCCTTATATGTTACTGCTATAAAATCCTACGAATGTGCGCTCATATGAAATACGAAACCATTATAAAGAAATAATTTTAAATTTGGAACATTTATGATTTATTTCAGTTCTCCTAAAAATGTTAAATTAGAATACCCACATCAGTTAAATACCGGTATGTTTAAATTGAAAATTACTTCAATTTAGACAAGAACAAATCTGCTTTAATTATTCCTAGACTATGTCATTTAAGGCTCATTTGTTTTTTACTTTTTTTAAGTCACAAATAATTGAATAGGGTAACAAAAATTTAACACTAACTTACTTTAAAAAAATGCAGCATATATTTAAAAAGTGTCACATATGATTATTTGAAATCCTGCATCAATTTTAATTTGGCAGCAACATTCTCACCTTCTAGCCAAGAAAGTCATTCTTGTAACTGTATATAGTCTTAAAAAGGTTGTCACTACCAATCAATTGATCTTAAGTCTGTGCTCAAAACCAAGCAGTTAAATTTAAAAAGACTACCAAAAAATTCTATAAAGGTGGATCAGAGGCAAAGGGAACCTCCTAACTATCTGCCTACCTGGAAAAGGGACAAATAAGCATTACAAAAATATCTTACTAATATTATAAATGCAAGTTTGCGAGAATGTATGTATGTTTTTTACTCTTTCATGCTAAAAGTACCTGACAGATTTTGCTGCAATTTGGCTCATAGATAGTTTATACTTATTACCGTGATAAATATGACTGAAGCAGCGGAAATAAACTAGTCTACCATAAATTAGTTCGTCACTGCATGCACAACCTTAAAATATACCCATATATATATATATTAATTTGTATAGTAAAATTATATGTTATGTAATTGCTAAAATGAAAATTTGTTTATGTCTCATCTATTGTTGATATAAATGAAATCTGAGAGAATGAAATACAATGAAATCGGAACATTATATATATGTCCTGATGTTTCTGGTTTGCACTTACAGTTGTAACGCACTTGGTTATAAAACTTGAAGCACTTTGTCATAGGACATATTTATTATTTTTATGATTTCTCTTTATAGAAATCTCAAATGTATTTAGTCCATCTGGGGGTATATTTATTATCAGATGTACTCCAGAAATGTACTCCACATTTGGCTATTGCCACTGCTGTCCATGGACGCCAGTGATCAACTCCGAATATGAATCTTACCGGAGGTGACCATATAAGTGTTGCTAACTCTGAAGAATAACTGAGGAACACCTCTGATGGGTATGTCTCTCACCACACCCTCTAAGCCAGAACACAACACCTTTATTTTTATTCAGTGAACAAAGTGGTGCTGAATGAATCAAACTCACAATCTTTATTAAAAATAAATAACTAATTTATAATGAAATTATGCTCAGGTCAGGATGAATTTCGTTTTTTTTTTATGAAATGGAAGCAGCAAATAAGGATGCAGTCCATCTGTTGGTAAGTGGCCACTGCCGCTCATGAACATCTGTAATCAGCCCCAGCCCCATCTTACCTGAGGTTAGCCATTGATGTGTTGCTACCCCTGAGGACTGAGTTGGAACGCCTCGGGTAATTATATCTCCCTTACAACACCCTTCAGACCAGAACACATCAAGGTATAACATTACTGATATGAGAAAGAAAAAGGTGTGGTGGTGATGCTTCTGGAGTTGAACTACATAAAGGTCTACCACCTTTAGGAATTTAAGGACTTATCTCTGAACTTTGTAAGCTGTAAATCACAAATGGGAGTTGTCATCACGAATACTGCTTTAAAACTCCCCCAAATTTGTTAAGGCAGCGAGGAAATGTACCCCCTGTAAAACCCAGACCCCGTACCATGGGGCAAACTGAATATCAATGCCATGATGTCGTTTACATGCGCATGGCTTTTGCTGAGTTTGCCCCCTTTCGCGACTATTGCAGTACTTAATCTACATATCGTCGTTTAAGTTCTAGCACCGCGTAAGTCATTTTTGGAATTTTGTTTGGAGAGACAAAAACCGATTAATTTTACATACACCCAACTAAAGTTCCATTTTGTACTTTTAATTTTCCATAATTTAAAGGTATTATTGTGTCGTACCTTGATTCTGTTTGGACAAAACGACGCGTATTTCGATTCCAATGACGATGATGATGATGACAATGACTTACGCGGTGCTAGAACTTAAGCGACGATATATTAACACGTAAAGCGAAAGCCAATATATATACATTTTTTTGTTCGTTTAGTTATATTTTATGTGTTATTAAGTAATCTGTACTAATGTAGCTCTATAATTGTACCTGTTATGTGTTGTAATTGTCAAGAATAAACTTTTTGAATTTGAATTAATACTTCCAACAAAGGGGGTTGTCGCACTTTTAGAAGCACTGGCCTAGATTATTAAAATACCACTGGGTTGTAACAAGGTAAACAATTTTTACATAGATAACAATCAACATTATAATTTAATGTACCGTAACACAAAATTGTATGCAAGCATGCAGTCAGTCTTTTCCATGTTTTGTGCTGTTTTTATCATGACTAATGAAGCAAAGATGTTATGTAAATTAGATATTAGCTATACCTGTGGTTTCACCTGAATTTAAGAAACATTATTTTTAAATTATAACAGCTTTTGAGAGTAGCAGGATTTTAATGAAACAAATAGAAAAAATACTTCAACATACAGCTTATAAATATACTTCTAATCCTTTAAATTGAATTCTGTGATTTTGTTTTGATGTTATTTTAAATATACAGAAGAATTGACAAAGGTTGCAATTTTTTAGAAGAGTCTATTATTACTTATTCTCGGATTCTAAGATTAGAACTGATATCTTTTTATTATGAAATCGGTAATTTCCATAGAAAGCTAACATACTGAATTTTGAAGGTGATACTGTAACAGTTATGTGGTTGACTACCCACGCATCAGGAATATTTCTGGCTTATAGTGCACTGCTAAGCGCTGTCGTGTTCTAGTCGGAAGGATGTGGTAAGGGAAATATACTTATCCAATCCCAACTTAGTCCTCAGGCGTAGCAACACATATGTGGCTTACCTCAAGTAACTATCTTTATATATATATATATATATTTAGGGGTTGAACATATTAAAAAACCAGCCAAGTGCGAGTCGGACTCGCGATCTAAGTATTCCGTACCATTATGTATTAATATTTGTTTTATTTAGTTTTTTGTACATGTTCATCTTCATCAGTGAAAATGTCAACTGTCTCGCTATAACGGTTCATGAGATACGCTTGGTGACAGACAGACGGACAGCGGAGTCTGAGTAGTCCCGTTTTCTTACCCTTTGTGTACGGAACCAATAAAACTTATAGTTTGCTCTTTCTAACAGTGACCACAAAAGATCAAACCGCCCTTCAGGGTTCAAGGAACAGGACGTAAAAAGGCAAAACCGAGAGTCCTGTTGTTTTTTCATTCCTTTCCATTCCATTAGCGTAGTGTTTATTTCATACGATCATGACTCATGCTTCGTATCGGCGTTGGAGGCGGAGTTATCTCCTTACTTTATTTTCTGTGGTATCTTGTTTCTTTTTTACTTATGCGTGCAGGACACCTGTTGGCGGGTTTGCGTTTGTATCAAAGGTAACATCGTTTCCTACTTTTTTGTAAGATGTATCAAAGAGCATGCAGTCCATCTGATGGTAAGTGGTCACTGCCGCCCGTGGACTTCTGTAAGCAACTTCATATAGAACATGGTTTCTAGCTGAAATCAATCACAGATGCGTTGGTACTCCCGAGGACGGAGATGGTCGCTTTATATGGAAGTAAGCCGGCAATCAGACCCTTCCACCAAAACGTCAGAACTACTTCACTTTAGATATAGGTATGGGAGTGATACCTCTTCGATCAACCCATACTCATTTTACCCGGCAAATTCTATCTAGGTTGATTACAAATGTTCTTGACGGCAGTTAACCCGCACCACGTTCGTTTGCTACTTCCGTAAATTCTACGTTATTCCATCCTTACCCAGCATTGGACCTCCTTTCGAGGTCCAATGCTGGACATAGGCTTTTCTCCTGTGTCTTGTGCCATCTGAATCCACCGGATCCCCGCTGTCTTCTTTAAGTCATCGGTTTACGTGGTCAAGGAGCGACCTGTGCTCCTTTTGTCTAAACTAAAACTAAAGGACCTTCCTTCTCCATCGGTTATTGGTCCTTCGAGCGATACGGCCGGCCGTTGCTTCAGTTGGCTAATTTTGGGAGCTGTCGGTAAGCTTAGCTCGTCTACGGTAAGCACTCTCCATAGGTCGCTAAGCGACTCTGAGCTTTCAAATACGCTACAGGTCATCACTAGGAGCACACATAGCTCAAATAATTAAGACTTTTGTATTTTTATTATCTATATTGAAATTTTTTTACCCGTCTGCGTCAATCGGAAGGTAATGTTTTTAGAGAGTATGTATGTATGTTTGTTTGTATGTATGTCCATTTCTTTGGCACGCGCTACAGCTCAAACGGCGTGACGGATTTTGACGTATGACACATCATTAGAATCGTTTGGTTGGTGTCATAGGCTATATAATTAAAAAAAAATAACGCCTTTAAGTAGAGGAAGAAGGGGGAAGAGGGTCGACTTTTTTACAATTACGACTATATGGGTATCAAATGATAGCTAGTCAAATACTAAATTAAATATATATAATTATGGGCAAAAAATTCGTTTTAAGCAGTCGGGATTTTTGTTTTGTTTATTTTTTTTAACGATGTTACTAGTCTTACGAAGCGTTCCAAGCTTCTAACTAAAATGTTTATTACTTGTACCAATAAATATAATTCGTATATATATGTTTGCCGCTCATACAAACTATCGAACCAACATGTTACATGACTATAAACATTCCATACATTCAACTTAAGTAGGTAATGACCGATAAGGCGGTGTAATTAACGCATTCCTTGGCTATTGCACGCATTAGGGATAAGGTATCGTTGCTTTGTTCTTATAATGAGTGTATTAGCGGAGGGAAGGGTTGGTCCTTTAGCATAGCTGGAAAAAAATCGATATTTTTTTAAAACAAGAAAGTACAGGAAAACTAAATCCGTAAAGTATTGATATTTATTATAATATTGGCTTATATATATATAATACAATGTATTTTATTTACGCTGTTTTTTTTACTCGACTTTTTAGTGAGATAATTGAAAAATAAGGTCAGTAATAAATTAATTAGGCCAGATACCCACAGAGCTTATTTTCTAGTATCTTATAGTATAAAATTCTCGTGTCACAATGTTAGGTACCTTACTCCTCTGAAACGGCTTTACCGATTTTTACCAAATTTTATATGCATATTCGGTAGGTCTGAGAATCGGCTACTATCTATTTTTCATACCCCTAAGTGATAAGGGTTGTTCAACTTTAACATTTTTTTTTTTAATTTTTGGACAAAATATTTTGTTTTTATTTTTCAATAATGTGGCATTAAAAATACATACAACCCTAAGTTTTTACCCTTTTTTACCAACCTCTATTTTTTAAAAGCCATTTTAGTAATTTAATCATTTATGCGGCAAAACAACGTTTGCCGGGTCAGCTAGTAATAATATAATTTTATATTAATACCTGTTCCCGCGGGTTCGCCCGATTTGGCCATGTTTACCACTGCAATAAGGATCCCA
>MOOZ01002613.1:15128-33523 GCA_002930495.1 Cecropterus lyciades
GATCCGGGAGGTATTCGATCTCCTAGAGAATTGTCCAGGCAAAGAGGGTACCGCCCACCGCCAACCGCCCTTATGTCGACTTAACCGTGGCATATGAGAGACCGAAGGGTAAGACGTCCCCTAATTAGTTCGTTACCGTGGTAAACGTGACCGAAGTGGGTGGATCCGCGGGAATAAGCTAGCTAGCTAATTCTAAATAAATTAGATGAATCAATAACTACCTTACGAATGGCACGTATGTAAATAAAAGGTAGGCAAATCAATGTTCCGTGTTCACATATTAAATCATTATCAAAATAATTCGCAGCTCAATGATCATTTCGTTCCAAATGGGTAATCAAAGCTCGAAAATACTTTAAGCTCTGCTCATGTACATATGTATACGTTACATTAATTATCATATTTACCGAGTCCCGCGGTTTCACACGAGTTTGAAAAAAATACGTGAAATTTTAATAACTTTTATTAGAATAGATTGGATAGATGGATTTCAATAAAAAAAAGATTAACTTTAACCTTGTGGTATTAAGTATGATAATGAATAATTTATCGAATAATAAATTTGATAAAAGTTAAAGATTCAATTTAGTACTTTTGGTTTGATACAATTACAAAGACACAAACAAAAATCACCTCTATTCTTTTGCGAGTATGTGCCCGCTCACTTATATAAGAGTCGACCATCTCAGACCTCGGGAGCAGCAACGCATCTGTGATCGACTTTAGATAGAACCTCTGTTCTATATGAAGTTGCTTACAGATGTCCATAGGCGGCAGTTACCACCAGCTGGTTCAATCCGATAAAAAAAATGTTCGATGCACAGACTCACGCAATTTTTATGTTTGTTATTTGTGTGGATTTATATTTTAAACAGTTATTTTGAAATAACATTACATTATCCTCCTTCGGACACAGTTGGGTAATAACCAAAAATCTTATTATTTGATCATTTAACTGTAAAAATTTAAAATAAGTATTACTTAACTCAATTTTTTATCAAGTTTCATTAAGAGTGTTATAATGATTATGTTGATTTCTATAACATTATTTTAAGTCGTTTATTTATATTCAGTTTGTTCAAAGCGACATAAAACTCTTATATATTTGATGCGCATATATTTATCAAAAAATACATATTTATTTTATTAAAATTTATTTAAAACTTTATTATACCTTACAATGTGGGTACAAAAGGCGGACTTAATGCTTAAAAAAACTGGTATATGATAGCTATCATCGACAGCATTTAATCATAACACACTCGCAACAACTAACGAACATAATCTTATACGGTCTTAAGTGGTCCTTCCGTTTATGATGAATTTGAAATGAAATGTCTCCATTTTTGTAACCTAAAGGGGCAAATACAAACAGTTACAATATTTTTACCCAACTGCATCAAAAGGATCGTAATGTTTTCGAGCGTATGTATGTATGTTTGTATGTCCATTTCTTTGGCATGTGCTACAGCCCAAATGGCTCGACGGACTGTAACATATGACATATCTTTAGAATCGTTTCAGTTTTCAGGGTGACATAGGCTATATAATTTAAAAAATTGCATCTGTAAATAGGGTATGACTATATTTTATTTGATACCAATATTGTCATGTATCATGACAATATGGGTATTAAATAAAAGCTAGTAAATAGACCAATCTAAAGATATACATATTGTGATAGTTTTATGTTATTTTTACGAGAATGATAAATAATATATAATATAAAGAGCTAAATAAAGTATAATAGAGAAAATAACAAAAATAAAAACAAAAAAGTATGTGTCAGCTCCGACTTACGCCTGGAATTTACTCCTTAAGTACGATTATCTAAACGGGCGCAATAAAATTAAATTTAAATAAGTTTAAATTTTTGGAAACAGCGCCATATCTGCGACGAATGAGAAGACTTGAAGTAATATTCAATTGTTGTAAACAGCGCCATCTCTACGATAGATGAAAAAGTGATAGGTGCGTACAATAGGTTGCGCACCAAAAACGTAACGAGGTCATTAGATCACTAGATTTTACTCCTCATATTTTTCACATACCGGGCGCTTTATATGAAAATCAATTCTTACGGAGTAAACTCCAAAAAATGTTTTTAAGCAGTCAGGTTTTTTGTTTTAATATATTTACAATTTTACTGACATCTACCTACTGAAAAGAGTTACCGAATCCAAATATAACTCAAAACCATATACAGGGATATAACCTAAGGTCGAACACAGTCGTAAGCGTTATTTATTCGAAGGACTCAGCTTTAACGCCTCATACTTCCACGTTACACTCCCTCTAAACAGTGGGTAATGTGCCATTTAAATAAAATTACACTATTATGAAAAAATATTAAAAAAGCCGGAAGGTTATTCACTTCCTACAGAACCTGGCCGAGCAAAGCGGGGCCTTCAAGACTCGTACAATCCTTATTTACTCCACATAAAGTAAACTGCATTGCATCTAACAAAAACAAAATATCTTTACACTGGTGTTATAAGACAGAATTACTTGCCTCAGTTGTGCCTCTGCTATATAATAAAATGATATTACTATTTACCGTAAAATTATTACGATATTTTTTTATATCACACAGGAAAAATTATACATGAATCTAAGTATATACATGTTTATTCTAAGATATGAAAATGAATTCCAGTTACTAAATTGAATCACACAAACCGGATTAGTTAGCACAGTAACGATGTGGTAGTTTAATTCGTCGGTAATTGGTTATTATTTGTCCTTAACGAGAATATAAACATGATCTTTGGGAATTATTCTCTATATTATTATTTGGGAAAGTTCTTGGTGATTTGGCTAGGTAGCAACAAAGTATTATTTGCCTAACAACAGATGTGAAGGCAGAGTTAATATGAAGCTTTTAAATATGTTTATAGCAATGCATCTGTCAGACGTAAGGGGCGATTATACTCCTATTTAGGGTTGATTAAAAACAACATCATATTAGACACATGCTTAGTACATTAATTCCATTCTACTTTACAAGGTGTTAGACCTCTTTGTGGTTCGACTCCGGAAGCACCACCGCCACACTTATTTCTGCCTAATAACAGCAGTGTTATGCGCTGCTGTGTTCTGGTCTGAAGGGTGTGGTAAGTTAGACATACTTTTCCGAGGCATTCCATCTTAGTCCTCAGGGGTAGTACCGCATCTGTGGCTAACCTTGGGTGAGACTTTGATCTTACCTAGGGTTGATTACAGATGTCTATGGGCGGCAGTAGCCACTTACCATCATGTGGGCTGCATGCTCGTTTGCTACTTCCATACAATAAAGAAAAAAAATCTACTCTCCATACAATAAAGAAAAAAAATCTACTCTACTACTAGGCTTAATATATGATAAATGAAATACGTTACTACCGTTACCTACGTTTACTACCCCTGAACACTATGTTGGAATGCCTCGTATTAGTTTCTGCTTGTTATTACATTTTTAACTAAGGCTGTTAATGTATGCGACATGTCATGATTTTGTTTACGTTTGTATATTTCTGATGCATGTCTTACAATGATAATTTTTAGTATAGTGATAAATTCGCGTAACGCGTAAATCTTCAAGATTTACAGAATAACAAAAGTTTGCCAATGATATGTTTTTAAACGAAAAAAGTATTTTAGAAATAGTTGAAAATGCTATGATACTCAAGTCGCTAGATGAATTAAACGTATTAGTTAATAGACTATGTGATGAATTTAGATTTCTACATTTTATTGTTACTTTAAGAAATAGAATTTGAAAAACATCCTCTATATAAAGTACATATCTAGTTTGTCAACCTTTCATAAACATATATGTAATATATAAATAGAAACTGTCTAGTTTTTACTTGCCCGATATCTAATCATGATTTAAACTTTTTTTTTAGTTTTATCTGTCTCAACCAGCTGACTGGATCGATTGTATATCTAATTGGATGGTATTGTTACTTACAGAACGCAATATTTAACTTTAGGGCGAATATTATAATTTCAGAAAAAAAAATGGTGATACCTATCGGATGGTTAGATCCTGTTTTTCTTTTTCGGTAGTGTAGAATTAATACTATAGTTCTCGGTATTGAATGACATTAATTTTACTCATCTTAATCTTACACATTCGGTCTTATCAGTATCTAGTACTAACTATGTCTAAATTTCTTTTACAGGAGCGCGACCCGTTCCAATGGTACGGCGGTCTTCCTTCCCGGCTCTTCCCTTGAACCCTGATATACAAGCTCTAATGCTGGGCAGCAGACAATCCTCGTTTGACAGTGACGATGAGGACGGAAAAGGACGCCGTGTCAGAATTATTCGCAGATATTAGATTAGATCAAAGCTAGAAGTGCATGGCACTCGAAATAAATTGGGGAAAAAGCTAAATGCTTGACGGCATTTATTTTATCTGTGGTACTCAGATATATTATTTTAATGATACCGGAGGATCACTAAACATTCGCTTGTCGCTGCTAACGTCAGCGACGAGCAAACGTTAAAATTCGCTAGAAATTCACTGCAACAGAGAACTTTGTGGCCTCATACCCATTTGTTTTATCGCCCAACGCTAACGCTTGAAACGAATGTTTTGTGACCCTCGGGTTAGTTTGGCCGTCTTATTTGTACAGCGGCAATATCTTCATAAAGATATACTTAATATATTTTATCATCGATTGTTGTTTCTAGTATTAATAATAATGTATCTATTACTGTCTTGTTACACTTTGACAAATGCGCAAGGGACGTTGTAATATTTGGTAATACATCACAAAGTACGATTTAAGTAGGTATGTAAAAATTTTTCATTGTTCAAAAGTTTAGGTAATAAAGTGGACACGCCTTCAAAGATTTTCGAGGGTTTTATAACGTAACTAATAACTAACTAACTAATCGTCATCGTCAGGAACATTGTCTTCATTTTGTCGACTACTAGTCGACAAAATGGTTAAAAAAATTACCTAACTCATTTCTTACCTACTTTAGGTAAGTAACTAGTCACAATCTCATAAGTTTCACGCATATCAATGAGAAGGAAAGACAATATAAAATACAAAACGCATCTACACTTATATTCTCTTTTAATGTTTCCTATAATATTTATAATATAATATTAATTTCTCTTCTCATACATTATCGCTCATAGATTGGTGATTACAACCGACAAACGATATTTAAATATTAACCTCTGTCTCAGGAGATTCTTAGTTCCCGTAGGCCAATAATAAACGTAAAAAGTTATATACTTGATGTTAAAATAAAACTTAAACATATCCCTACTTTTCTATATTTTTAACAATACTATTTTAACGTAGGTACTGACGCATAAAAAACTTTTGATGTCTACATACTCGTAGTTATGATGGTCAATGAAGACTTTGTCTATTTAAAGTTTCTATTTGTTATTTATTGAGCCAATAACTTATCCTTATACAATTTGGTATATATTAATTGTGCGTGGACTAGATAGAAGGATCGTCCGTCGCGGACGAGACCTAGATCTACATTTATACAAACAGACCTTTCGCGAGATAGCCGCGTGAATAAGCTTTAGAAGAAAATTATATTGATACTCAGAAACTATAATTGGACCGTGTAGCAAGTCGCTTCTATCTGTCTTACGACTACTGTTTGCTTAAAACAAAAATTATAATAGACAAATAATAAACTATTATTATAGTACATAAGTTATCATAGTAAATCAAAGCCAACTATTCGTATAAATTATCAAGTTAAAAATATTAAGAATGTGATTTTCTTTCTGAAATAGATAAATGTTTTAGTAATTATCGAAGTTACATCAAGATATCAATAAAATAGAATTATATTCTTTAAAGCAAAATATCTTATCCAATTATGATATGTATCGTAGGCCTAAAGCATAAACTAATTTGTTCAAGTAAATTTATACCTATAATACTAATTACAGATACTAAGTACAGATTTAACTATTTATTTTTTAACCTACAGATCAACAAAAGATTTTATGAATTAGATATAACCTAAGCAATCTATGTTCGATTAAAAATCTTTCACTGAATATTAAGTATTATTTAAATATAGATTTTTATCTTTTGTATTATTAATTTGTTTATTTTTCTAGTCGTCATTGATCTACGAGTTATATTAGTTAGTAGCATTTTAGTAGACTATTTACGAGTTTAAATTTATCTACATAAGTATATATAAAATGTTTACCAGACACTATATATATATATCTATACATAGATACATGACGTATAGATTACATTTCAATGATCCGAACTTTAAGAGTTTTACGTAAACATAAGACTTCCACTTTATTAAAATTTACTAAGTATATTTATAAACATTTTCAAGAACTCAAAACACGAAGTTTTGGGTGAGAAATTATTGGGACCGGAATAGCAATTGAATGGAATGAAGTTAAAATTAACATGTACGAATATGTGATATGTAGGTATGCAGGGTTGAGAGGTGTATGTAACAGTATGCAAAGTCAAAAAAAAATTAGGGGAATCTAAAATTTGCAATTGATAAGAAAAAAAGAAATACCTATATTTTAAGTAACTTGTAAATCACTGTTTTGTTATTTGTTTTCTCAACAATTAGACTTTTATATAACTATGCGTAGAAAAAATATATTATAATACACATTAAAAAATTGAAGTGAATGGTTTAAATTTAATTTTTAAGGTTCGATTTAAATATCTGTAATGTATCTAATGATATTTTCGCTTGCCTTTCGGTATTTCATGCTACCTCTACTTCTTGACTATAGGATACCTACCTATAGGATAAAGAGCTATCGAAAGACAAGTGTCAATTTTTAAGTATGTAAGTGATACGTCAAAATACACTTGCATTTTCTTTCTTCTAATCATAGTATCCATACATACATTACAAACTATAGAACAGAGTTTCTTAATCTACTTCTCCTTTAGGGAATCACAGTTAAATGATTCACAATAGGTAAGATAAAGAATGTATACAGATAACTAATGTTACAGCAATGTATATAAAAAGGGTGCAATTTTTTCGCGATACCCTTCCAAAAGACAGTGTTTCTCAGTAACTTCGTTGAATATTCAATTTACCAATAATTTATAGGAATAACCAAAGAAAATAGAAATTGAATTATAAATCACAAATCATTTATGAGCATCGTTATCTTTCTTTTCTGAACATTATTCCTGAAATCAGTGTTTAAAAATGGCATGAAAGTAAACTGTGCGACTGTGTGTACCATTTCACGACTCCCAGAGCATCCCGACGCAGTTTGGAAAACTCTGTTATAAAATGAAAACTAAATTTTTAGACACGCAATTTTTCTTACAATTCTGTATAATTAGAGAAAGATTTATGTAATATAACTTATACAACATATCTAAACTTTTCTATTTCTTCAAAGTCTGATTGAGAAATATTTCTAGTACTGAATGAGTGTGATATATAGATTAGATGAGACTCTTTTACTGGATAATCTGTATAGTGCTGTTTAGTCTTAAACTTAATATTTTAACGTGTATAGTAGCAGGCTTAGAAGGTAAATTATATATTCAAAATCTTTTCGTGACTAAAGAATGTTGTCGATTCGAATTTTATATGTCAAATTTATCATGTTGCAATGTTCTTTATATGATATTTTTATGGTTTTTTGTTTATTTTAATTTTGCTTGATTTATTTTTTGTTAATTTAAGCGATCAAAGCAAACGGATCTCACTTTTTTTATGATACTAAGATCTTTTAAAACAACTAAATCAGGAGCAAAAGTAACTGATATATATTTGTCTCATGTGAAGACAAGTGTGTCAGGACACGGATAGTATATTGCTAGGCCTGTTGTAAGTTTGAATTACAAGTACAATAAATACAACGTTGATGTATTTTGATCTCTCTTCAATAAATTTATGGATATTTCTTGTTGTTTTCATTAATCACGCGAAAGCATACCTTCATCCTTTTATTATGTGGGTACTAATTCTGCAATGTAACATTAATGTATGAAATGCTTTATTTATATTCAACGTGGATACTGTGGAGTGTTATTTCGCTTTCAGTGTAAGACAGAGACACCGCCTACAAGTAAATTTTACAAACCTTTAGTACTAAGTGGTTTAAGACTCCGTCTCCAAATCGAGAGATACAAGATTTTAATCTCAGTACCTCAGAAAATATATTACGAGCGTATTAATAAATTAATCTTAAAAGCCTAAGCGTTGTTTTTAAAACGAACGCATACGATCCATTTCTTACAATTTACAAGCTTACACACACACACAATTACAAGCTTTTAAACAACATTATGTTACGTATCGCGAATGGTAGACGCAAATACTCTGTTTATAACCAAACGTCCTCGGCCGGCCGATGTGCTACTAACACGCGCCTAATGGTCGTACATCAATCAAATAAATAATGTAATCGAGTGCACCCCCGTGCACGGCTACATAAACGAATATTTAATATATTTGCCTTTTTAATATAAAAGTAAGAAACGTAAAGAATGTGTGATATGCAGGCATAAGAGGCATCTGGAGATTTTTTATTTAGATAGAATAAATGTCCTTCAAAGGACAGCCAAAGAGGCGTTTGTTATGCTGTAAACTTACGTGGAATGCCGGGTATTTCCCTTTCAAATCATAATGCAGCAGAGCTTAACACTGCTGTTAGGAAGACTAGGAAGAAATAGGTGTAGGTACAGATGGTGGCACCAGAGTTGCTCTGACTATTTGCTCCTCTGTAATCTAAAAGGGGAAGGATAAGTTGTAGGAATTCACTTTACTTTTGTACATTTATTGTTATTACTCAAAAAACTAGAAACGCTTACCGCAATACTGGTAATTTCAAATATGGGACAACGACTAAATAACCGAAAGCGTTTTCATCGACTTAATGAAAACATAATGCGATATTAAAACATTGTTATCATCAGAGACGCAAAGAATGTATTTTTTTACGAAATAACCGAAGAATTATGGGACATATTAATAAAATTGTCAACTACCCTATTACTTTATCTACTATCGTAAGTACTTTATGAAGCGTCTAATGTAACGCGCGCTTGTAACAACGCCCTATTTTTGAATATTATTATAATCAGCCTTGGTCTCATTCTAAATCACCAAGAATATATGAACCAATTAAAATTTATCACCTCGTAAACTGAATTTCAGTGTTAGCGATATGATAATTTATGTATTTGGGTACAAATATATTCAATATATTATATTACTTTATGACTGTAATAAGTACCTAGGTAGTTGTTTTTTTTTTTGGATTAAAAATTTTATTACGCGAGTATAGTTTATTTTAACATGGTTCACATCAAGCAATATGTAATGCTATTCTTAATACATTTAACAATATAAATATAGCTCTTACATACCTACTCTTTGTTTTTCTGTAACTTCATAAAATCTTTGGAGCGTGCCTGGGATTTAATTCCCAGAAATTAGTTATAGATAGAGATTTTTATGCCACTTGGTCTCAAATAAAACTGGATGTAAGATTAGACAGATTTTTTTCTATCATCTTTAATTCGTTTGTTACATTGCTTGCGTGCAAAATGACTGTCTCTATGAACCTGCGATGTGTATTTTGTGTTACATGTACATGTGTTATATGTACTTTTGTACCGACTATAAACTAAATATATAAAGAAAAGAATAATTAAAAATCTAAAACCTTGTAAATACAAACAGACTCATAAATTTATTTTCCATATGCATTTCCCCAAAAAATACATGCTCGTAACTTATCGTCTGGATTCCAAACTATAAAAGGTCCACTTTAAAACTCGCGCACTGATATAAAGTTTCGGCTGTCATCAAGAAATGAACATTAATAGCTAAGTGGACTTAGCTTTGTAATACAAATAAAAATCTAACATTGATGAGTGAACTATATTTAAACGTAAGGCCTTGCTATATTTTAAAAATAACGCACGATAGTCTCGCGTGGGACACAGTCTTCTTCAACCTCCTAGTAGTGATGCTCGCCTGAAACAGTGCGTTTTTACATCTACAGTTCATTACAAATTGTAAAACAATCGAGAGATTGAACGGTTAATTAAAGTTGTGTTTAAAGCATTCGTTGTAAAATTTTACTTTTAATTTGATAGTTTCGCGGTGTTATATGGTTATATCTTAATTATTCAATTAATTTACTAGATTACTCATAAGTGATATTAAACTAGCACGTAACTGTTATTACAAGTTAGATAAAATTATAATTTATAAACCAAAGTTTTTGTTATTTGTTATCAAATGACATTATATTAAAAAAATCGGAAATTTCTAGAGATAATTGAGTGCCAAATCAATCTATTTTAAAATAAACAATCTATTATTAAACAGTTGAACAATGTTCGCTTCTGTGTACAAAACAGAACAGAAATAGAACGATTCAAAAACAAAACAAGAATGAACTTCAACGTAAATGAAAGCAACGTTCTACATTGGAACTACAGAGGCTTCACCGAGTTCCCTTTGCATAAAATACAGGGCGATGAGAGTGATATAACGGATATATATTTGAAGGAGAACCTAATAACACGCGTGCCCAGTGATATAGGGAAACTCGAAAACTTGGAGAGTCTGTACTTGAGTGGAAATGACATAACGGAGTTACCGAAAGAAATATCAAAGTTGAGATGCTTGAAGTGCTTCGATTTGAGTGGAAATCGTTTACGACGTATCCCGGATGAGATCGGCGAAGTCAGGAACTTGAAGTTTCTGATATTGGATGAGAATGAGCTATGCGAGCTGCCTCTTCGGATTGCAGACCTGCGCGCACTACGATACTTATCGGTTTGTGGTAAACATTTTCTTGATTTCGATCGTGTGGTATTTTCGTTGTTTCAATGTTTTTAATCATTTATTTTTGTTTCTTATTTTTAAAAGAGCTTTATCTATTATCAATTATGTTTAATATAATTAGGTACTAACCGTTATCATAAAAAAACATTTGGTGTGCAAATTAACAGCTTTATTTTCATATTTTAACATATTTTGATTTTTTCTCGCCCTTATACCTACTTATACATTTTTTATGTAGTAGTATAGTAGCAAACGAGATTGCAGTCCGGCTTATCGAACCTATGTAGCTAGTACGCCCATGGGCATCTGGAATCAATCTCAGATAAAAGGTTAGCTGAGATTGGCCACAGGTGAACATAAAAGAGAAATCCAAATGACCTGACATCAACCCGAACAAATAAAGAGGTTCGACTACTGTACCATATTTTTAGCATAAACATTACTATTGTTATAAAGATAAACTAGAAGTTACGTTAGAACTTATGATGTCTAAGTAGGAAACCACTAATCACATTATACACTCCAAACCAAGCTAATTTTGCCAAACAAGCCATACAAATGCATTCCAAGTTCCAACTGTTCGTTGCACAAATTCAATTTGTCATGCATTTTTCTCGTCCACATATTCTATGTGATCATGGAAATGATACTTTCCTGTACACATTGCTAGAGTAATGGGTTATTTATACGTTGGGATGTTATAGTCAAATAGGCTCGCAAAACTATTCTTCATAATAAGCACCGAATGATCCAGACCCATGATGGTTTTTTCTTTTTTTTTGGGATATCTAACTGTTATATTTAGATTCCTATTTTGGGTCTCTAGAAACTGTGTGACAAGT
Organism: Cecropterus lyciades; assembly: GCA_002930495.1. Classification (NCBI taxonomy): domain Eukaryota; kingdom Metazoa; phylum Arthropoda; class Insecta; order Lepidoptera; family Hesperiidae; genus Cecropterus; species Cecropterus lyciades. The sequence goes on from MOOZ01002613.1 coordinate 26,762, forward strand.
TGATTTTGAACCCAAAAACTATTGCGTATCTCACCAGTGTTCCTCCACCTCGCGTAATATTGTGAAAACGTATTAACTATAAACTATAAATAGGTATAGCGCAACGTAGGTCCCTAATGAATTGCCTGATTGGTTAGAAGGTTTGCTCTTGAATTGGTTTGAAGGGTGTGGTAAAAAAAAACAAATAAGGCTTTCTAACTTTGTTCTCAGTGTTAGCAACAAATCTGGGAGCGAAGTCAAGTAGGATTAATCTCTAAAGAATCTTATACTAAATAAGATTCTTTAGAGATTAGTTAGTAATAGACGTTAGTAATAGAGAAGTTAGTAGTTTCGTAAGTTTACAGTTATGTTTGCTAAACCACACATTGAGCAGCCAAGAAATTAGTGGTTACTATTAATCTGTAGCTAACCGAGTTTTCAGCTCGTAAAACCCCGACAGTTAAGCACCGCTAGTAAAAGTAATAAATCAAGATTCTTCCTCATTGGTTTGAGCCCAACCTAATTACAGAATAAAGTCTGCTAAAATTTATATTATTCAGTAACAATATGATAAATATCACTTTAACCAGTGGCGTAACTTGGGTTTATACCGTTCAGGCCCGAAGTTTAGTTCCCCGCCCACCCATTTAGAAATTTTAGTTGGGTATAAACATAAAATCGAAATTTCTACTGTGTGTTACTGCAATTTGATGACCAAAAAAAGAAACGAAAAAAAGAAACGAAAAAAGAAACGAAAAATCTAAATATTCTGCCGCCCCCAAATCGTGCCGCCCGGAACCATGGCCCCTTCTGACCACCACCCAACGCAGCGCCACTGACTTAAACGAATATTACGAGGTTGCTATTTTTCACACTAATTGATAGATACTAACTAAAGAGCTACGAAACATTCGCTATAAGCGGCATTTGTCTGGCGTTGTAACCGTCAGGGTTAAGCGAATTATGGCAAATTTCGCTGAAATATGTAGGCAAAATTTCAAGATCTTACAAGATCCGATATATTTGCTTTTAACGCTAACGCTGACGCTTGCAAAATAAAGCGATTGGCGCTTGCAGCGAATGTTTTGTAGCTCTCGGGTTAAGGAATTAAGCTGCAAGTTATAGCGAAATTTAAGGTTTAAGGATGTGGATACCTATTGCCGTGCATATGAGGTGGCATTATTAGTCCTAACTTACATATCTTTGATCGGCTTCATGTGGAACCGTTGTTCTACACGGATTTCATTACTAATGTCCATGGGCAACAATGGCAAATTGTTTGATATTTCAATTTTATCAAAAAAAAAACTTATAATGCTACATAAATTAATTTTAAATTATGTAGTCCAGCTTTGATAATGGCGTGCGGTGTATTGCCATTTTTAAAGGCTTACTACGCTTAAACCAGAGCACAACAACGCTAAAATAATGTTCTAAGGCACGGATGGGTGTTTTTACCTGATCGTGCCGCCGCAGTCGATGTTGTAGGTACCTGCCACCTTAAAAGGTTGAAACTAGACAGGAGAATTAGTACCAAAAGCTTTCTAAAGATAGGTCCGTAAAATGTACTATCTTTCTGGCTAGGAGCTTCCTTTTGCAACGTCCGTGATAAATCAAGTTCATTACTTCCTCATTGATCTTGGTCTGACCTATTTGCACTGTTCGAAATAAAGTTATGTAACTAGAAACGGGAGCTTTCCGACATCCCATTAAATATATTAACGATAACACTAATGTATTGGAATAAAAATAAATGAGATTTGATGATAAATTGGACTGAAATAAAATGAAGCCGTTGCTGTGTTTTGTTTCATGGATTGAATATTCATAGAACAAAATTTGTTTTTTCATGGCTATTCTACGGAATCTGCTTGCTTTTTTTAATATATAATGGATGTAACAAACGAGCATGCAGTCCACTGGTAGTGTCTGGTACGTAGCCACTTTTTTATCCTACCTAGCGTCGGTCGTAGATACATTTCCCGAAGAACGATTCCTTCGTCTCTCCCTTACGACACGCAAACAGAATACATTGACTAAACGTGTTGTTATAAGGCTAAAATAACAACAATCACTGGTGGATTTAGAATTAGTTGCTGGGGGAGGTACTTGACCATCAAAAAATAGAATTTCAACGATTTAACTAGGTTGTTCCGTTAAAGAAGATGGTATGTTTTATATTTTTAGGTATGTCTTCTATTTTTTACAAAAAAAAAAAATTAGGAGTCAGCCGATCTTTTTTTAACAATGCTATAGATCTACGTGCAGGTGCAGATTGCATCTGCATATTTAGCCGTCTGAAACAATCTGCGTGTAAATAAATGTGTTTTCCTTTCTTTTCCAGATAATAAACTACAATGGCTACCTCAGAGACCTGTATACAATTACCACCACTGTGAATTCAGATTCTGGAGAAACATCGGGTTGAAGACGATTCCTTACTCCCTATGGTATCACATGTTTCGAGGGCAACAAACTAGGAGTCTTAATATTGGGTAAGTGCAGCAAAAGAAAAAAAAAACATATATCCTTCCTGATATATAGAAGTAGGTAGTTAGCCTGCGCGCAGTCCATCTGATGGTAATTGTGTACTGCCGTTTATGGAAATCTGTAATTAACCTCAGATCAGAATAGACTTATCGAAGTTGACCACTGGTGCGATTCTACCCTTAAACATAAAATTTGAACGCCTCTGATCTTCCTTACCATCACTTCACACCAGAACATAATAGCTTATAACACTTCTGTTATCAGGCAGACGTAATTGTAACGATGGTGCCTCGGGAGTTGACCCGCTAAGGATTGTACCACCATCTTAATAATTAATTACATGTATTGCGTTTAATACCCTTCTGTTTAATTCTTACAGGTGTTTGAGCTTTCCAAAATATCAACACGTCTCCGGAAAATCCAGGTGTCGTTTACAATTGAGGCAGGGCTCCAGAGAGTGGGACATTGATATAAACTTCCCGCCACAACACAGTGTTATAGAACACGATAGACCATCTCCGCCAAGTCTCTTCGAACTCAGTAAACGGTGTCTTTATGAAGTTATTTGTTGCGCCGCTAAGCGACTTTCAACGACTCCCCAAAGCATATATTCTGACAGTCGGTGTAACAAGAGATATGATTTCGAAAATAATAATAACGTTAACAATGTTCAAGAGTATTTTGAAGGTTTTCATCTAAACACAGCCTGTGATCTCAACGGGAATAGTCTGGTATTTCCAAAAACAAAAAGGAGGTATTATTGTCCCGCCGATTTAGTAAATGAACATTATGATTTCTTACCAAGTTTCATTAAAAGCGACTTAAGCAACGGACCAGTATCGTCATGCGAAAATGTAAACTGCAGAAGACCACTTTTTAATCATGTCATATATGAGTTTTGCTTGGAGTAAGTATACATACTAAATATTTATAACTGGTTGACAAAAATCTTAGCTTTCTAATAGACAATATGAAAGTAACAAATGAGGATGCATTACACCTGACGGTAAGTGGTCAATGCCGCTCTAGGCCGTCTGTACATAGTTGGCCATAGATGCGTCGCTGCCCCTGAAGACTAAATTGAAACGCTTTGGATATGTCGCTCTTACCACAGTTTTCAAACCAGAACACAGTGACGCTTGACGCTGCTTTAAGGAGGTGGACACGCCAACCCACGTGGCGGAGCGGTCACCATACCGGTCTGACACACAGTGGGCTCCGTGTTTGATCCCCGCCCAGACCAGACATCTTAATGATGATTTTAGATTCTGATCTGGGCCTGGGTGTTTGTGTATCCCTCTTTGTGTGCCCATGGTACCCACGACACAGAAGAAAATCCTAGTGTGGGTTATGAGTGTAGGAAGCGTTAAAATACCATTTTTAAATCTATCAAATGTATCATTCTCTTTTCTTTCATTTACAGAAAAATTATTCTTATCGACAACACCGAAGATGTTATTCTGAGTGCTGCATTTTGTTCCAAAATCTGTGCAGATTTTTGGAAATTTGGCAAATCGTCTGTTTTATCATGGACTCTAGTGAAGTGATATTAAAATGTTAGGATGTACAAAATAAAACAATTATATTTAATTATAACTTTATTTACCTTATTTAACCGACCACCGCAGGTGTTATAAAAAAGAAAATAATTTATTTTATATGAGAATCAAAAAATACTATTCACGATCAAAATAAATGAAATCTAGCTGTCTATCTATACAAAAAATATTTAATTGTTCCAAGGAAAAGCAAGTAGAAAATATTCCGGTTCGGAAAATAAAATTTCCAAAAGTCACAACCGAAAACCATAACGCACTTTTACTAATACGATAAACAAGTTATTAAAATTAAACTTTTTCTGTATTAAAATAAAAGTACTTCAAATTAAGATTCGTTTATATCCACAGACATTGAACGTATCAGACACGTAACGTACCTGACACGCTGTACCTTCAATCAGCATTTTGAACAGCTCGTAGAATTAAGTGACTGCCGGAATAATGATGTGGCATATGTTTTGTCTAATTTGAATATCTTGATCATCGTATTAATAAATGCGCACGCGCATAAAATATACTATATTAGGATGAAATGCGTTGGAAAAATGCAACACATACACTACGATTTCTTTATAAGCGTTCAAGACATTTGTCAGAATTCGAACGCCAGAACTTCAAATTAAATTGATATGCGATGCCTTATATAATATTATATTATACATAATATACATACATATTCGGGACAAAACCGGTGTTGATTCTACGCAAGAGTATGTGAAATATTTTTTAAATACATGTAATAATGTCTATAAGAGAGATCGTTTCATTTCGTTATGCATTGCATGTTCCCAATCCCATCACAAATTGTAAACAAATACTCATTTGCACGAAGAATAGTTATACAAACAATTAACGCTTTACATCAGAATAACGATAAATAATTTAAATCAACCATTACTGCTCCTTTGTTGATGACGGGTATCATATTTTTCTCTACTGTTGGTCATAGGTCTCATATGAGAACGGTTAAGTTAGGTTAGGTTACTCCATCACGCTGGCCAAGTGTGGATTGATAGACTTGATACACTTTTGAAATTACTAGTCCGAGGGCAACAAAACATTCGCTTTCGATTCTATAAGGGTGGTATAACTCTTTGTGGTTCGACTCCGGAAGCATCACCGTAATAACACCGTAATAACACCGGAAATAACAGCAGTGTTATACGCTGCCGTGTTCTGGTCTGAAGGATGTGGTAAGGGAGACTTACTTATTCAAGGCGTTCTAACTTAGTCCTCATGGGTAGCAAAGCATATGTGGCTGTTAAGAACTCTGATTTTATCCGGGCTTTATTACAGATGGTCATGGGCGGCGGTGGGCACTTACTACCAGGTGGATTGCATGCTCGTTTGCTACTTCCATAGTTAAATTATTAAAAAAAGGCGATTGTTTCGTGGCCGGCGTAGATCTTTTAGGCAACATATAGGCACTTCCTCGCAATATTTTCTTGCGTCGTTAGAACAAGCGACAATTATTTCCAATGACGATAATAAGGTAGTAAACGGTATTTTAATAAAACTTTAACCGCGATATCGATAAATATATTAAGTGTCTAAAATATATTTTACGTTAGGATCAAATATTTTATAAGTGGACAGTAGTTTGTTATGGAAATACTTTCATTGATTTCCATACAAATAATATTTTTTATGCATTAACATGTCAATTATGCTTGTTTCATTTTCAAAAGCATTTTAAGGTAAATAGTTTATACACCATGATTGCGTTATTCTGATGTAACAACAAAGCGATAACAATATTATTCGTGTGTCTGGAGGTAGACATTGTGTCCTACTATATAAGGCCACGTCAGTAATACGGATTTGTAAGTCTAGTTCAGAGAGAGTCACAAACACGTTAATTATTGCTAATCGAATTTAGTACCAGCATATCAGGGAAATAATAAACGATTATGGGAGTGAGACGATAGAGGATACACGTTCGCCTTGTATTATTTTTTATGTTGTAGTCAAAGCTATTAACCAGTCAAAAGCACTCTTAACTAAAAAAACAGGTGCAACAAACTTTTACGATCCAGGTTTGACAAAAATAATTTTGCTTGAAAATCACTCATTAATGTTTTTGACTACAAATTTGTTGCGAATACTGATTTTTTTTAGTAAAAACTATTTTTATACTACAACATCAGACATAATCACTTTCACGCTACATACTAGACTATGTGAAAAGTAATTAGATTGGTAAAGTTGATTTGGTACATAAAAGAGATGATAAATGAAGCCAAAAGGGCTGCGAGCGGGCGTGTCCATTTCACGGGTAATGTTATTATTCCAATGGCTACTATAATGTTGCAAAACCTTATTGGTCGAAATGTTTTTGACTTATATTATACTTATATATATATATTTGACGACCCACGTGGTGGAGCGGTCACCGTACCGGTCTTACAAGCAGTGGGTTCCGGGTTCGATCCCCGGCCAGGCAGACATCTGTTTCGGGCCTGGGTGTTTGTTTATTTGTCTTTGTGTGTCCATGGCACCCACGACACAGGAGAAAATACTATTGTGGGGCTATGAGTGTAGAAAGCGTTATATATATAATCAGTTTCATTGGACAAAATTATTTTTTACGATATTCAGTCAAAACTACCATCGCCCAAAGGCTACAGTCAAAGTATTTTTGAATGATTTTGGTAGTTAAAAACAATTTAACCGATTAAGAGTTTTGACTGCAACATATACGTCGAATTCTCTGAGATTTTTATGCCCGTTCGAA
>MOOZ01002613.1:41193-64617 GCA_002930495.1 Cecropterus lyciades
CCCCCCCTCCGCCACACCCACGTCATCGAAAATAAGCGGGACAATCCCTCTTCCCCTTTTTGGTCATCACCTAATACTTTAACGATTCCTACTGTATCACTTTCAATATAGATTTTTTTTACTTATTTGGATGGTTAATTTTACGAACCGATTGAAACCACGTTTTGTTTTGCTAAGTACAGTTGGCTAAGTCTAAGGCTAAAGATGTTGTGGAATTCTCTAAAACATATATTTATTATTATTTATATCGAGATGCGAAACTGCATGGCGAGTATCGTCGCAATTAGCCCAAAAAGACAGAAAGAAGGTAGACAGACATAAATTAAAGAAATAAATTCTTACTGTTTCTTTTTGTGGTCCTTTCGACCAAAAAGTCTTTTCGTGAGCAGACATTCCACCACAATTGATAGCTAGAACTGGCGGTAACCTGTAAAAATAAAAATAAATTAAATAAGTGGACAAAATCTAAGAAGTCGAGGTGTCGAGGTATGCTATAACTCAGTGTCGGCCAAAAGGTAACTGTTTATATTACGAAAAATATATAATTATATGACAAATTGAGTAAATTTATTTCATTTCGTCTTATAGTGGCATAAAGTTTAGTATAGTGTCATATAAATTTGAAGTTGTAGTATAGTGTAATGTATATTGATGTAGGATAAATTTGTGTTCGATGAAATCGTATCGTACCGCATTATTTCGTGCTGTGACGAGTCGCGTCGTGTATTCGCATCATGGAATATCTGATCGTATCGTGTCATGCTACGGCGTACCAGACTATGCTATGTTGTATAGTATAGTACAGTGTATTGTAGTGTGGTGTAGTGCAGTGTGGTGTAGTACAATGTGGTGTAGTAGTGTTGTGCTATGTAGTGTTTCGTGGTGTAGTGTGGTGTAATGTAGTGTTGTATAGCGCAGTGCTACATCCACAATACCTTACGATCCTGCCGCGCTGCGTGGTGGGCGTGAACCTCGCGCAGTGTTCGCACCAGGCGGGCGTGCTGCGCCGCGACGCCAGCGAGGCCCGTACTAACTCAACGAAGCCGCGCGGCTCGCCCTCGCGGGACGGCGGGCTGTTGTACTGGAGGGCGCAAGCTAATACCACCGACTCGCGTTCCTCCTGTGTCACGAGTGGTGTATTTTTTAATTTTCTTATTAATAATATGAAGACGAAAGTTTAAGTGGATATATGTATGTTTGTTACTCTTTCACGCAATCCTCTTGTAATAAAAGTGGTGTTTATTTGAATGATCTTATTTTATTTATGTTGTAAAGGCGAAAGTTTGTGAGGATGTATGTATGTTTGTTACTCTTTCACGCAAAAACTATTGGCATTTACTGAAATTCGGTACACAAATCGTTTATTGTGTACCGTGAATTACGAGACAAAATCGAGGAAATGAAACACCAACAGGGTTCGCCACCATGCGTGCCTGTCGATAACTACAGGCATAAACCTAAATTTTGGGAGTTTTATTTTTGCTGGATGTAGCCAGCATTGGACCTAAATAAAATGCTATTGAATGGATGGATGTAAAGATCGTTATTGTCTAGGTATTATTTTATTACATACATTGTATCTTTAACTAGTAAGATACACTTCACCAAAAGCTTATGTAGTATTAAAATTTTTAGTAAATTCGGCCGACTACTGAATATTGAAGAAAGTGTCCGAATATTGCAACTAATATAATTGCCGTAAATTCGTGACACGTCAAATACAACACATACCTCTTTATTACACTTAAGACACCTATTGAGCTGGTGTCTTCCGATCGCGAAGAGTTGCGATATCTCCGACTCCTCCCGATCCTTGCTGTTGTTGGTCAACTGGTTGTTGGTCAACTCGTGGTTGTTGCTTTGAACCGGATTGGCTTCGGGTACCACGACTTGAACAGGTTCGTAATTTAAGAGTTAATTTTTGACAGTAACGCAACAGTAATTATAATATTAATCTATTATAATTTTATTATTATGATTACAACGACGTAATACTTATTTCTTTTCATTTGTTCCTTTACCAGACAGATGCTACACATGTATTTATTACTGAGTGGTTATGGTGAACATATATATCAGAAAGTCACTGATATTTCCAATCTTAATGCTTTTTACGTGGCTTTGTAAGTCAGAGAGTCAGAGTCATAAGACATTCATAACTCTTAAAAATTATAATATTATTTAACTACAAAATTTTACTTACATTATAGGCATGCATTTGTAGTCTATATATAATAAAAAAAGATTCAATTTCAAAATTAAGAATCACAAGAAGTGCATTCGTAAATATTTACGATAAAATTAAGCAATAATTCTGAAAAAGTGATAATTTAATATTCTGTCATGCGCCCATACATCAACTATTAAAATTAAAGGGATATTAAAAAATTAACGACTTACGTATATATCCTTTTTGGGGGCAAAAAGAAAGAAATGAATTACTTGAATTATTTCAAAATAACCATGAGACTACATGGAAACATAACTATAAATATCATCAATGTGAACGTATTTCTGATACACATTCAGTGATATAAGTTTAGCTCTCATTATATAAGATATCTATCAAGTAGTTAGTAGACTTCACAAATCATTGGATCTTGAGCGACTTTGAGAATCTGTAGCGAATATTTGTTTTTGTTGCTAACTAACTATAAACCTAACGTGTTGTTCAACTTTACCTCACCAAGGACTCCGCCTGGTCTCTACTTACCTCGGAGTCGTATTCAGCCAGCCCCAAGCAACCCATCTCCCGGGTACCGGTTGGTCAGTCTCTTAACCTAACTTAAACTAACCTAACATATTGCTCAATCTTACCTTCCTCACGACTCCTCCATGGTTCTACTCCCTCTCTATACACCTCGGTTCGTACTCAGCCGGCCCCAAGTAATTCACCTCTCTGTACTGATATACTCTTCTTGGTAGCCGTTGATCAGATTGGTGACCTAATATAACCTAACGTATTGCTCTCAACCCTACCTTCTTCAAGACTTACCCATGGTTCCACCCCCTTTCTATAAATCTCGGGTTCTTACTCAGCCGGCCCCAAGTAATCCACCCGTGTACTGAATGTACCCATTGGTCTATTAACCTAACGTAATCTAACGTATTGTTCAACCCTACCTTCCTCAGGACTCCGCCATGGCTCCTACCACTCTCTGTACACCTCCAGTTCATACTCAGTCACCCCAGGTAATCTATCTTCGTGTACTGATATGTCTTGTGGGTAGCCGTTGTCCACCCTATTAACCTAACTATGTATTGCTCAATCCTACCTTCTTCAGGACTCCTCCATGGCTCCACCCCCTCTCTATACACCTCGGGTTCGTACTCAACCGGCCCCATGTAATCCACCTCCGTGTACTGATAGTCTTCTGGGTACCCATTGGTCAGTCTATTCAACTTGACTATACGCGGCTTCGGCGGACTAGCGTTCGCTAGTAACGCTAACTCCTTTTCTTTTTTACGCGTTTCCAGGATCTCGTAGTGGATTTGGTGGAGGATGAAGCGGATCCAACTCTGTAAATAAAACATATATGTCGGAGACGGACATTAGTTTGGACGGTAAACGAAGCGCAGCACGAGTTCTGACAGATAGCAGCACTGTCGCGATGACGTCGATCTACACTCGGATAACTTTTTTTATTTTTATATTTATTTATTAGGATTGCCAACGGAACGTACACATTACATTTTGTATAATATATGGATAAAGTCCTGATTAGATGCCGTCCCAATTATAGGCGACCACGTCTTACAATATAATATTAACTTCGGGCTACAACAGAGTTTAGATAGGGCGGTACGCGTGAACGGCGTTTCGTTAGCTCGCTGTGGTTTATATTGTGCTAAATTGTTAACGTAATGAAAGTGGTTATAGGGTATTTTCTGTATCTCTTTGCTCGATTACCCACGTAAACGCCCACGTGATGTTCGAAGAGGGAGCTGATAATTATGACGATCCGACATATAGATGATAGGTGTAAGAGAAATTGTTAGAAAACTTCATGTGGGACCATTGTTCACCATTGAAACAATGCCTACCAAATTTATTAAAATAAATACGTTGTGAAAATTGTAAGGGAGGTACCAACGTCACCGTTTCATTTTGTTATAAGATTGAAGTAGCAAATGAGCATACAGTCCATCTGATGGTAAGTGGTCGTTGCCTTGGAAATCTGTAAGGATCTGTAAGTCTGGAGTAAATCACAGACAAGTTACTACCGAGGTCTAAGATGGTGTCCTCATATAACTGTTTCGATCGTGAAGCATTTCTTGCATTTCGGTGGAAGAGTATGAGGCGACCATTTTTATCCTCGGGAGTGGCAATACATCTGTGACTGACTTTAGACAGAACCCTTCCATATGTAGTCGCTTATGGATACCCATTGTCGGCAGTGGCAACTTACCATCAGATGGACTGCACGCTCGTTTGCTACTTCTAACTTTAATTTCTGTTTATAATATATATTTAAAAAAGAAAAACTACCTGTATCAAAGACACTAAGTCGACCCTCTGATCAGTTCCCCGGTCAGGCAATATCAGCCCTAAAGCAGCAGCTTCGGGAACAGTTCGGAACGCCCTTAGGAAGTTGCTCGCTTGGCATGGCGCTCCGCCTGATGTATCCAACATCCTGAATAGGAAACCTGCATAAAAATAAAAAAAAGTATTAAAAGGAAATCAAAGAAAATTTTGAACAAAAAAATCTGTTTAAATAAAAGATTTTTAAATGGTTTTTAATGTTTAAATTTTAGTTTTTTTTTTTTTATTTAAAATATATTTTTTATGTTATATAATCATATTTTAGTGAACTTATGTAAATTGCAAGTATCCAAAGTATTTTATGTTTTAGGAATTCAATGAACAATAAATATTTTTTATCGAAGCTACATTATTGAGAATTCAAAATATCTTTAATGATGAAAGTATTGTGAGTACATATACATGCCTGAGAGTCGTTCTTAAAGAAAAGTGTACACCAACCTCCACTTGCGAATTAAGATTATGGTTAGAAAAATATAGACTCTGAAATCCTTTCATACATTGGCAAACTATAGGGTCATATTGATAATAATAATATTTATTATTTTAAATTAATGTTCTATTTTTATCGTTTTTATAGCACGTAAGCAAACGAGCATGCAGCCCACCTGATGGTAAGTGGCTACTGCCGCCCATGGACATCTGTAATCAACCTTAGGTAAGATCAAAGTCTCATCTGAGTTTGTCCACAGATGCGTTGTTACCCCTGAGGATTAAAATGGAATGCCTCGGAAAAGTATGTCTCCCTTACCACACCCTTCAGACCAGAATACAACAGCGCATAACACTGTTGTTATTAGGTAGAAATAGGTGTGGAGGTGGTGCTTCCGGAGTCGAACCACAAAGAGTTCTACCACCTTCAGATTCAGTTCACCATTTAAAAACATTATTATGCCTTAGAAGAACATATACCTGAAGTTTTCATTTTCTTTGCAGACGATTAATAAAAGAAAAACAAAAATATTACCAAGTTCACAGCTCAAACAGAACTCTTTCGCACAAGTATGCGAGAGCAACGTCGACTTTAGAGGTGGCATGTAATACAAAACCTGTAAATAATGACATAATTTTAATATATCATTTAACAATAATTAATATCTTGGCTAGTTATCTAAGGAGGGAGAGGTAGTATAATTCTTGATACAGCGTAATTTTTGTATGCAAAGGATGGCAAAATTGCGAAACTGAGAATAAAATACTCAAAGGAATTATGAATTCCATTTCTTCATTTAAATTTGTCAATCACCCGAAAATCAAACAAGTTTATTTTGAATAAAAAAAAGGCCATCAGTTTCTTTGGTGATAAATGACAAACTAAAAACAAATATTTTTTCAAAACAATACAAGTTTCTTCTATATATTTTCATGCCAAGCCTGAACTAATAAATTTTTTGATATTGTGTATTGAAAAAATTACCCTATATACTATTAAATAAGCTAAGCCTTAACTAACCAATTCTTCGATTTTTTCGATCGATTTCGATTTTCGATTCGATTACATATAACGAAAAGAAATAATAGCAATAATTATTACCTGTAACATAGGGTTACAGTAGGAGTTGGGAAGCGTTGCTTCTAGACCCGGCAGTCCTGTTTTGTTACAATTTTCTAGCTCGTCATTCGGACCGTGCTTGTTGATTCTGATATCCAACTGTAACGTAAATATAAAAAAAAAAATCATGTTCAAATGTAATGTAACAACTAAATCATGTCTAAGTGTATTGTTGAAGTCAGTAATTTATTATTAGTTTTAGTTATTTTTTTTACGGGGCTTTAATAATACAACACAAAAATACATTTTTTACTTGAACAGTGAGCTAGTCATGATTCTTATTCACGAATTTACCACGTGTATATGAAATCACAATTGAACAGGGTTGTGCGAATAACTAACTTACGAATTATTCATTTCGAATCGAATATTCGATTCGAGTTTCGAATCGAACATTAATATTCGATTCAAACGATATTCGCACGCCCCCATGATAGAATCAAAATCCAGGAATAGGCGCTAGCACTCTTCAGTGATATTATTTATGTAAACAATCCAAAATTATAATCATGGTCAAAGTTACAATTTTCGGAAACTACAATAAAACTCCAATCCCGCAATTATCATTGAAGCAGCATGTGATACAGTACGTTTTATTTCAGTTGAGGGATATACTTGTGATTCTTAAACCTAAATGACGGTTACACTATTTAAAGATGGAGACTATTTTAAATCCCGTAGCAAAGAGTACTTCAACTAGTAATTTATTTATTTATTACATTTTATGCCAAACAAACATTACAGCTTTTATCGAATGCGTTTATTTAGCTACAAAGCGTTTGAATAAACCTGCCAGCCGTGCTACGGAATACGGCAGGTGTAAAAAAACAAATCTAAATTAGGATTCGAATACAGGACACCGTTGAGTAAAGTCAGCGCACGAACTAGGGGCGATTCACTTACCAATACCAATCTGCAGCTAGGTATCCTAAATAGTTTATATCTACTGACCCTAATGGATTTAGTGGCAACATTTACCGATGTAAGCGCTAAAACGGATGGGTTATGTATATTACCCCTAATTAACTTATAAAAATATTCAATGAGTGCTACATTACGTCTTATTTCAAGAGTATCACTAATTATTTCAAGAGTAGACTAACCTAACATTCCAAGCAGAAATAAACTAGGATATACGTGTTGATACCCTACAAAGTAACCGTACTGTTGTATTGCCAGCTCAAAAATTTCTTTTGGAGTTTCTCCAACATGAGTTTGTATTTATCTTCATGCGGACTCCAATTGACTGTATTACTTTCTAACACGCTTCTAACGAAGCTGTTATATAGAGCTATATAGATAATGAATGAATGAATGAATGAACGGATACAAATGTAGAAGATGTTAAGCATCCCCACTATTTATTGGGTGGTTCACATATAAGAACTGCGATTATCATTAGCTAGTAAGCACGAATGAAGCCAATACTCCCCATCTGGAGGAGGTCTATCTCTAACGAATAACTTCATACAGTTTCATCTCAGGTACGAACACAGATGCTTTTGAATAACATGAAAGTGACAGATTGTGACAATTAAGATCGTTTCAGCTTTAGAAGATCCAATGTTGTATTAGATTAATACTGGAGTTTATAGAACTAGCATTGACATGTCTTTCAAAGTTGCGCTTATGACACTGATGTCTATCCGTGAAGAATATATCATACTTGCATGCATGTATGTGTTATTGTGATGGATTTAGGCAAATCAAAGTTAGTCATATGTAAGACTTTCCATCCGTTACTTTTTCCTTATTTAAAATATTATAATTATATCAAAAAGGAATGTAAAATTAATTTGTTGTATTCTAAGTGATTTATTGGAAAATTTTAGAAAAAAATTTCTTAAATTTAAACTGACTTTAGATTTAGACTGAATTGTGATACTAAAATTAGTGTACGCAGATTAGGTTCAACACAATCTGAGACAAGTCAAAATATTTTGCTTTAAAAAATTAAGTGATAATTCTGCTTCCTTGTTCCTTTACTTTATTAATCTTTACATTTACTAGTTCCAGATATTCAGTAATGTTTTAAATCCAATCACTGAACTGTAAGTATGGAATTGCCTTTTGTATGGAATTTCGCAAAAATCAATAAAATGGTATAAAATCAACAGTTAAAAATTAAACAAATTTTACTTTTAATTCTTTATTTAGTGTTTACAAGTTTTAAATGTGGAAACAATATTTGCTTAGATTATTTTTAACCTAATACTTGAGATCAGAATACAATTATCAATGACCAAAACACATTAATTACTACAATCTTTGGTATTTTTGGAACTTACAATAAATAAAGAAACGCAACATTCCTTTTTGATATAAATGAGTATTAAAAAGAGAGAGATATTAAAACAGACCTTACGATGGACTGACAATAAACTTACATTTTTTTAAGAAAATATTATTAAATTGGATTACAATATCAGTATATGACGCGAGTATATTATGTTGCACGATACAGGAAGATTACACATAAAAGCATGAATACCTACGGAGTATATCAGATATGTATGAGTGGCTATTAAATGACCTATCAAAAAATGGACATCCAATATAATTTATCAAGTCAAAAAATAAGGTAGAACTAAAAATCTGAAACCGATCTTAAAACTGAAACTTAAACATTTAATTTAAATTTCTACATGAGTTGCGTCTTATTTTTTTAATTATTAGAAACAGTTGTTAGACGTTAGATATTGTTATATATTCTGTAGCATTTGCAATATGTTTCGTAACTATATGTTTCGTAACTATCGTATCTCTATCGTATATATGTAATTCACGCAACAATTGTTGCGTTGATTAGCAACATGATAGTTTCGAAAATTCATGCTGATCTACATTATTTTATGAATTTAGCGATAAACTAGACATCCGTTTGTTAATAGGTCTGTATATAAAACATGAAACATGGAAGCATTAATATATCGATAAATGTATGCATGAATTTGTGAACTAGATGTATTTTTACAATGATATTTTAAAATTATAAACATGATATTACTGTTATAGAAGATATATAAGAGGACAGTATTTTTTAAAAAACTTTGCGTATTGGATAAGCTGATTTGTTTAAAGTAAATCAAGGCCAACATGCATGACGATAGATGGCGCTATGCGTGAGGGAGCTTGAAATGTTGGGAGCTTGGAGCAACCGGATCAAGTTTAGTGAAACTCGCAGTACTAAAATCAATTATTTCAGTGTTTTTCCTTATTGTAACAATTTAGAATATAATGTTTTCGTTACTTGCAGATTTTTTTTAATCAAAGTGTTTTTTATACTGTTATGAAAAGCACCACTATGTTGAGCTGTTACACCATTAGCCGAACTAAGTCCCGTTTATATCTACAAACACTGAATTTGACAGGCAAAATAATATTCTCCGATACAATGTGTACATATGTATACCTACCGTAACGTTTCTGCGTAGACATGAACATGAATTAGCCTGTCACGACATGTTCGATGTCTGTAGATGTAAATGAACCCTAGGATTTTAGTAAAGACATCCCTAGATAAGTGTAAGGCACATAAACCCTATACTCGCCCCCGATACCTGGTATGACATAATGACGAGTATAGAACATATTTCTACAAAAGTTAACAATTCTACGATACTGGTCACCAATATATTGGGTATTGGAATATCTGTGTACCAAATAGCTAATGATGTTTGTTAAAGTTTTTCTTACAAGGAATTTGCGATAATGGTGCTATACATACAATTCCATTACCTGTCCTCTATTTGGCACGCAAAGAAATATTTTCTTACTCACGCCAAAAATGTACGCACTTAAATACATTGTGTGTTTGCACGCACCCGCTTTCCCTAGTTATAATAGGTTTTTGGTCTTATATTTATGTTCGTGTAAGTTAGCCATATAAGAAATTGGATTACCTTCTGATAATGTTTAGGGATAGGTTGAGCGTGATATTTGTCGTCGCTTCTCGCTTTCAGGTCTTCCAGAGAATCCGTGATGTAGGGAATCTGGAATGGTAAGAATAGTATTAAAAAACGGTGAATACTTACATCTATACATATAAATAAAATTGAAGTGTCTGTTTGTAATATCAAAATAACAGCTCTTTATCAAATGCATATGGAAGTATAGGTCGCGTCATGTAAAAAGAACGCTAGAAGAAAGTGGTGGGGGTGATTTTGCGCATGGGTACATTCGTGCACTAAAGTACTAGCCCATTGTTTTATTTTTTGAAAAGCCTTTCGCTCGCGGATTCGTATATTAGTTAATATTTTTGTTTATTGATGATAATTGATAAGAAAATAAGTAACAAATATGTAATGTATGCAAGGTATAATTAAATGGAATTAAAAACTTATTTGATTCAGTGCAGAATGTTTATTCTAGAATATTTAAAAAGATTAGAATAACAAAACGCCATCCATTAAGTAGTCGTGGGTGACATGAAAACCAGATGAGGAAGCAGTGTTGGTACTGGAGGTAGCTAATTCATCGTCGTCGCTGTCGTCACTTGAGGTATCACCATCATTTGAGTCAGAATCATCATCCCCTACGTGAATAATGAATGTGTATAAATATATATAATAAATTCCGAATCTTTTGAGCCTTTTACGATTCGTCTCACTGTAAATTCGGAACATTTTGTTGCAGCTGCGGTCTATTTCATGCATTGTTTTAAATTCCCAACTGCATTATTATCAGCCTCTCTCTTCATAAAACAATACACGTCATAAATCATTTTTCTCACTTTTCTATGTAAAACCATTTCGTAAATAAAAACTTTTGTGCGCGATAGTACTTTGAGAACGAACGGAACGTGGACACAACGCAGAAAGCCAAAGTAGACTGACGAACCAATAGCGCACCGGCAAACAAGCGGCGCATGAGCCGCCCGCCCCGTGCCTCACCCCATTCCACCAAATAGACCGATAAATCGCCTAATGCGCAGCTTGACCGCCAGCGATCTTTTTACTTGACGCGACCTATATATGCGATACTAACAAAACATCAATTATTAAAATTTTTGTCTGTCTGTCTGTTTGTTCTGGGTAAGCTCTGAAACCACTGGACCACTTTTGACGGGACTTTCACCATTGGATAGCTGATGTTATAAGGCGTAACTTAGGCTAGTTCTATTTGAAAAAATGTAATTAGCGTTCAGCACGAAAAAATTAATACCTAAAATACCGCGCGCTCTCTACGCGCACGTATATGTAACTATACTTGACGTATATGTAACTACATATAACAAGTTACATTTTTTATGTATGATGCATTGCTGTCTCTGGCGAGTAAGTCGGAACGTCTCGTGTAAGTATGTCTCCCTTACTATATTTGCGCTTAACATTGTTGTTATAAGGCAGAAGAGAAATAATGAAGGATGATAATGGCTGACTGAACGGCTTCACACACTGATGGTCCTCTTTTTACCTCTAATTTGAAAATGTTCAAGGAAAATATTATAAAGAAATCTAAATTATACGTCGAAAACCTTCTGATATGGTTTATCAATTCGCACTTAAACTAAATCAAACTACATATATTGTTTCAGTGAAGAATAAAATTGATTAGTGAACACACCTGATTCCTTTTGCGGGCTTTAGGGTTCGGGGCGTATCCAATAGGACCTTGCATTTTCATCGACTTAACTACCTCGGGATCTATAGACCTAGGTTTCCTGGAATTAAGAAGCAGTTTTAAATCACATCATGATTTTCCCAATTGTAGACTGTTATTTCATTTTCATAAGCATTACTTATGATACAACTAAATCTCGTCTGTAAGGTATCTGTGATGGTGTATTGGTAGCGAGTCACTAATATTCATGTAATTATCACCTTTTTTTTGGTGACGGGGGGAGGGACCTTCAAAAGGTACACCGAAGCCTTGGGAGACTCCCGGCTATGTGTTTTTTACTGTTTTACGGTTTTACCCACTAAAACCCCCTCGGTGGCCTACCTCAGCGCTTGCAGGGGACTCCGGGATCTCCGATGAAACGCACCGGAGCCCCCTAGCGGACAGCGCGGCGCCCCTCTCGGGCTCATCCCTTGAGGGACGTGCATCTGCCCCTTTGCACTTTCCGGTGTACCTACGACGTCATGCAGCCACACATGCCGCCATCCTTCTCGGGGTTGTGCTGGCTGGGCGGCTCGAGATCCTACTCTAGTCGCCCGCAACCCCAGAAGCCCGTTTCTAGTCGCCTCTTACGACAGACAGGGGATACCGTAGCAGGATTCTACTTCCCGGCTACAGAGGGACAGCGCCGGGGGGGATTATATCTACTGCCCCAATGCAACTTGTATTTTTTTATAATATGGAAGAATGAAATGAGTATGTAATCAACCTGATGGTAAGTGGCTAATGCCGCCCGTGGGTACCAGTACTATTTTTGTTGGATGAATAAGATATATGTTATTTTTAATCATTTTAAAATTGGAAGTCCTTCGATAAGTATGTTTCTCTTACCTCACCCTTCAGACCAGACGCTTAACGTTGCTGGGATGACTGAGATTGAACCAGGAAGCTTTTTCTGAACTATAGGTTTGCTGATTATTCCAAATAGGTCTAGAAAGGAAATTATCACGACTATCTAAATGAGTATTTGTATTATTAATACCGGTACATCCGTTTGAAGAACTCCTCAGATAACTCGTTGAACCATTTCTTGCCAGATGTCAGTGGTGGTAGAGACACGGTTGAAAAGTTGAAGTTTGTGTCGCTAACGCGTGCGTATGGCAGTCCGGGCATCGGATCAGCGAATTCTGTTTGTCTACGAACAATACTATGTTATGGTTTTATTATTCAATAGTTGATATGACTAAATATCTTTAAATTGTCTAATCAACGAACTGCAAAAGTTGTAATTTAGGCAGGTCTTTATTAATACCTCACTTACTAAGTTAAAGTTATTACTACAACTAAATAAATCGATAATAATAGTCTAAGATATAAATCCGACTGAAATGGAATGTTTCCAGCTAATAGTAGAGGAGTCATAAGTTTAAAAAAAACATACACTCACTACAAATAAGTTATCTCACTGTAAGTTTACAATGCTTCATTTAACTTTTTAATTTACCACTAAAAATAGGTGACCAAAATCAAAGCATACTAATATACGATTGAATTACGTAACAATAAAAAAATATTTTTGTACAATTACCTGGAGAAATTATTGTAAACCGGTTCATGGTTATGTTGAGCGGAAAATAGGTGAAGATGGCCAGCTTGGTTGCCGAAGACGAGCGCTTGGCTGGTTGACGATACGTCCATTACACTGCAGAGTGAGCTTTGGGTGTCCACCTTACGAATAAATACTACCATATAATAGCGGAAATTTACGAAATGGATGGAATAATTATTTACTTACAAAACACATTAACCCACTGCGTGTCAGACCGGTGCCAATCCGCCACGCAAGTCATATAAATAGTACCACCAAAGAAAATTGTCAGAAAATCTGACTGAACATGCCGAATATATGAAGTCTTATACTGAGTAAACCGACTGATTTCGAAACCAGAGGGCGAGTTGAATCAACGCAATATGTCCATTACATGACACAGGAGCCGTTTACCCTGAAATACTGGTAAGAGCTGTATAAGTATTATATTATTAAGTATATCTTATTAAGTATAAGTATAAGGGGTGACGAATACCTACTACTATGAACCATTCAAATCAGATATACTGTACCTAAGAAGTGAAAGAAATACTATATACCAGAGATGTTATGGAGCTCCCTAACCGTAACCGAAACTATCCGAAACTATCGGATAATCCGAAATAATTACATCCGTAACCGTATCCGTTATCCGAAACCGGTATAATATTATCTTGTCCACTTTTATCCCCTTTTAGTCCCACGCGCCTACTGGCGGTGCCGCGCGCCCGCACCAAACTACTGCGCGATGCGCCGCTCACACGTGCACTCCGCACACTTAACACTGTGGCGGATAATATTGATTTATTAAGCTGCACGCTGCATGAGTTCACGAAGGCTACTTATAATAATATAAATAGATTGAATAAATATTAATTTTTATGATGTACTTATCTGACGCATTAGGGTACGCTGTAATGTTAGATTTAAGTTTGATACAATAAATAAATAAAAATGAAATAAATAAATTATTCCTATATCCATATCCAGATCCGAAATTTCATATCCTTAACATGCCTACTGTATCCTGAACCTAATAAGAGGAGATCTCTCACCTGGAAAGTAGACTGATTATCCACACTAGACTGCGAGTTAACTTGTATCAGTGCAACATGTCCATCACCCGACACGGCTGCCGCTCTACCGGAGAACACTGGTAGGAAATGTAGTAGTAGGGGTGGTGAGGCTGTAGATATAGACCAAGCTCCTTCAGAGCTGGAGTTACCACGGAGATACCGAACGTCCCATACTACCACGTAGGGCTCCGCTACAGCTACGCCGCTACTGTTGGGAAAAAAATCACATTGTGTGTTAACTACTTTGTAAGTTACTTTATAATTGTTATTATACGGTTATAGATGTTTTCTTTTGTTATTGTTTCAGAAGAGAGAATCATTTGGGAAGTGAGCGTGTTTCCAGATGGATGTTTAGAGGTTACGGAAAAACTAATTAAGTAGATAATAATAGGCAGGAACCTATTGATGATGATGAGAATCACAATCCTGCTCACTTTTTTCTCGTATTATTAATAACATGGATTTATTTAGAAGGCCCTGACAAGTATTTTTTTTTATACATAAAGAAATAGTGATTCACCCAACATTAACTATGTAACACTGCAATTAAAATTACATGAAATAAAATGCAATTAAATTGGACAAATCCAATTAATAACTACATGCAAGAACACAGACACTTGAACATAAACTTCCACCATATAACACCACACTTTTCACTTCGGCAATTAAATCAATGAATGTAATTGCCGATGCAACAAATAATAAAGTAAATATAAAAAAACAATAAATATCACCACTCACGTCTGAGTAAACCCGCATGTGATGAGTAAGTCGCCCTGCATGTCCAGGTCGGAGAGGCATGCTGAATGTGCCCTGAAGCTGTGCTCAGCTGTACGCAGACTCCGGATGTCTCTCAGAGAGACGGTTCCATCGGCACTGCCACACGCGACGAGGGAACCACCCCCGCTACGTAGCACTGCACAGCCCTCTTGTTCGATTGGCTGTAACAATGTTATATATATATATATGTTTGACGACCCACGAGGTGGAGTGGTCACCATACCGGTTTGATACTCAGTGGGTCCCAGGTACGATCCCTGGCCAGACAGACATCTGAATGTTGAGCTTAGATATCTGTTCTGGGTCTGGGTGTTTGTGTATTCGTGTTTGTATGTCCATGGCATCTACGACTCAGGAGAAAATCCTAGTGTGAGGCTTTGTGTTTAGAAAGCGTTTATGTTTTATATTTATAAGTGTATTTCCATAATTAAAAGATAAGAATAAACTAAAAATTATAAAGCAAAAGCAATATGTATTGGTATTACTAAATTACTAGTTATATTTGACTAGCTGCGCCCCACGGTTTCACCCGCGTATTAATTACAACAAAGAAAACTAATTTATGTATTTATTTGGATAAGAATAAATATTATATTTATAAAAATAACTTCGCAAATAATGAATTACTTTGGTACAAATTTGGTTAGCATATAAAAGGGTACACTGAGTTTACCTGAAAAGATAGACATATGCTGTAACTGACTTTTTTTTAGAACTTTTAAAGGGGATCAATTCTGTCAAATATAATGTTTACGAAACTTTAACCGTTTACGCAGCGCATGCAGCGGAAGCATTAGAAAAAAATCTCATTAGAAAAAAAACCCCGATTTTGAAACATTTTTCATTAGTGCTCTGCTCCATTTGGTCTTAGCGTGATAGCCTATAGCCTTTTCGAATCGGAGCAGTAGTTACTGAGATTAGCGCGTTCAAACAAACAAACTCTTCAGCTTTATAATATTAGTATATATATATATATATATACTTCATTGGTGCTCCGCTCCTGCTGGTCTTAGCGTGATGATGTATAGCCTATAGTCTTCCTCGATAAATGGGCTATGTAACACCGAAAGAATTTTTCAAATCGGTCCATCCTGAGATTAGAGCGTTCAAACAAACATACAAACTCTTCAGCCTTATAATATTAGTATAGATATAAACGTCGTCGCGTCGATAGACCGTAAAGCTAATAAAACAAATTGAGTGGGTTTATTAGCTTTGCAGTCATCTAAATATACAGTATTCACACGTGCATACACATATAGGCGCACGCACTCACACACATTACCGCGCGGACACACAATTATACGTAGACAACTAACTATACGTGCTCACACGTACACACACATATAGGCGTGCGCAATCACGTGCACTCACACACATATAGAGGCGCGCGCACTCACGCAAAAGAACGCGCGCGCATACAAACACACACACAAGCTCACACATCCATTTACACACCTGTATGCACACTAACACACACATGAGAGCGCAAAAACACGAACACAAAAACTAACGTACGCCTGCAAACACAAACTCTGCAAACTCAAATACACACCATAGCCACACACACGAACACGCGCCTGCGGAGACACTCGCACGCGCTCCATGTGTGTATTGGTATCAAACAAAGTTCTGCATCATGCAGAGGACCTTTGCATTAATATCCTGCAAAGGTCTAGTTATGTAACTATCTACTTAACTCAACTGCTCAATGTACTCAAGACTGAATCCTTGAGCCTTAACACAATATGTTTGCTGTAAGTTATTGAATTCTTGGTCAAAGTTACTAAGTGTGTTTACTATTTACATATTGATGCTGTTACAGTAAGACTAAACATGACATGTTTGCTGTAGATTTTCTAAGAGTTAGGTATATTACCTAACTCTTAGAAAACAGTCCTTAGCAAACAGTCCTTTGCCTTGTTCCTTATAATACTTACAATAACAGTTTCCTTCATTTTGGTTAGGTCTAAATCCAAAAGCTTGTCTTGGTGACCCCCCATCAGAAGCCTAGTTTTATTGACTTCATAGAGACATTGCATATCTGTCATATTATCAGATCTGTAAAGACATACATTTTATAAGCTGGGTTACAAACAAAATTATTGCTAGCAACCTTTTGGAGAACCTAATAACCATACTAAACAATTTAAATTTAAAATGGAGGGTGTTGCACATTGCTCAATCTTATTTCTGAAGGAGTTCAATCTTGATCTTTATTACAGATATCCAGATAGATAGGCAAAGCAAAAAAAGTACTTTGGTCCCTTTTGGTTAGGAGTGGAACTGATAGAAAACAGAGGAAGACATAGGAGATATTGTTGACCTTTGCCATAAAGCAAACCAAAGTGACATATCGTAAATGAAATATAACACAAAATTGAAGGTGGTAGAACTCTCTGTGGTTCGAATCCGGAAGCACCACTGCCACACCTATTTCTGCCAAATATCAACAATGTTATGCTCTGTTGTGTTCTGGTCTGAAGCGTGTGGTAAGGGAGACATACTTTTCCGAGGCATCCCATTTTAGTCCTCAGGGGTGGTAATGCATCTGTTGCTAACCTTAGGTGAGACTTTGATCTCTTTTCTAGGGTTGATTTCAAATGTCCATGGGCGGCATGGTGGGCTGCATCCTCGTTTGCTACTTTCGTGCTATATATAATAGTCAGAACAAGTAAAACTTGGAATATAATTTGGCTATTTCATTATATTTTTTTTTTACAGGTATTCAGTAGCCATGAGATAAGCTTTGCTTTGTTGCTCCTTCATTATCATGTGATAAATGTGTCTACTACAAATATACAAACTTATATGTATGTTTTGGTATGCCTCTTCGGATCTGATGCCGCAAAGTTGATTTCGTTAGGGCATATATTCCTTCCTCAAACGTTATTATGTCTCTCACTTCATCTGATTCATGTACTTGAAATGATGTGTACTTCTGCATGCTTGGGCCATAGTAAGATGTTACGTGACCCTGGAAATAAGTAGTAATTAAATGAAAATAGTTCCATAATGGTATATTATTGCTATTAGCATATTACATAATATATTGATAGTAGGACAGGAAAATATGTCTTTCATTATGCATATAGTCCTACAACTACTGCCAAGTTTTAATGAATTTAATTAAGACTAGATTACCAAATAGCAATCTCACAGGTAGAATACTAAAAAAGACAAAAGATTAAGATAAGAAGCATTTGTTAGCATTACTTCAATGATCTGCAAAGGCTTATAATACTATTCTAGATCTAATTACCACATTAATCAGAACATCTTTCAGCATAAACAAATTGGTAGAAATACTAGAAACATAGTCATATATATTTGCCACTTACACCCTGATTCCCCATCCAAACAAGTTCTTCATACTTGTCAAACACAACTGCTGACACTCCATATCTGTCACCACCATCAACGAGAACACTGTTGCGGACTTCATACTCTGCATTTTGAGCTGGCACCAAATATGTTTGGGTGTGGGAATGGTATTCGGCGTGGTATTCTATAAGAATACAAAGAAGTAGAAACTACACAAATATGAAAAAATGAGGTGGTGTGTGTCTGTTTGTTACAATTACGCAAGAATCACTGGTCCAATTTACATTAAATTTTGCTTGGATGTAACTAATTTACCTGTACAACTTATAGGATACTTTTGATTTAGACATTTTGCACTATTTAAGGATGGCTACTATTTTTATGTTCTTTAGCTAAGCATGAGTAAGTACTTCAGTAGTTCTATATAAATATAGGTTACACTAAATGTAACTTGAAACAGTAGTAAGTAACCTACAAGGTGCACCTCCAGAGACACCACTGCCATGCCTATTCAAGTTTTATTAATAGTTTTGATTTGAAGAATGTGGTAGAGAAGACACAACACAAGCAGTAAGCAAGTAGTAGGAATATGTGTTCCTGGCTTGTACACTGGCCGAACTACTGTAGGACTCAAATCATATCAAAAGTTATTATAGATGTCCATGGATGAATATTATAGACGTAAGAGCCACAAATAGAATTGAAGCCTTGACATCAGGGATATAACTCTAAAACTGTGATAATACTTCATGTCTGTATAAATCCATATTGTAGGGTCCAACATGTCTTCAAATGTATTTGGACTGGTACCCCAAATTGAAAAAAAAAACATCTCAACAAAATCAACTGTTTCTACCTCTCCCTTAGGAATCATGTTAGATCTTCCAATCAGATTAGAGAAACACAGAAAAGTTATACTGTCAACTTTAAACATATTATTGAGCAGTAATATAGCCAAACATAATCTAAGGCTACTTATGTCTATTAAGAATCATATTATCATTTTTATTAATAAGGCTTGATTTAGAAGGCATAATTCACATTTTTTTAATTTCCTACTAAAGGAATTTTACATTCCTAATAAAATAATGAATGGAGATGTAATGATAAAATATATCTTATATTTACTAGTTTAACTTATCTACATCAGGCACAAGAGGTGTAAAGTACTTATAGTTATGAATTTAAATATGATTTTATTAATCCAAAGTTGCTCTAATTATCATTTTTTTAAGAATATAAAAATATATTAATATATTACAATGTATTTAGTGTGTCAAACATATTTGTATAAATGTAGCCCAAGGAAGTATTAAATATAATTATTATTAACTAGAACACAGCTGGAATCAATTTAATAGTACACAAAACAGGTCAAGTCAATCACATTTGGGCTAATAACAAGCAATATGCAACACAAAATTGATAAATGATAAAATGGATATACAAACAAAGTAAACAAAACAAAATTAGCATGACTATTGTTAATAATAGATTAACGTTGTTTTCCTTGTGTATAGGTTTATTTTCAATGGAAAACATTACGGAAAATAGGTGTACTCCTTGCGCAGCGAAAGCGCAGTTTAGCCACGAAGCTGTTTTTTAAGGACTCAAAATACCTTACGGAAATTACAGAACCACACAATAAATACCACGTAATCATAAGATAAAAACTATTTTATCAGAGTTATATTCTGTTTACGAGTTCTATCATACGAGTTAACGTTCAGCATAGAATAGAATATATAAACCTACCAGTCAAGAGTTGATTTGTTGGTATACATAGGTCGGAGTAATGAAACTCCATTTGAATTTCAAACACACTCTTGTTAATCCCCGCCATGTTGGGGACCTTTCGTATTTGTTGTTTTAAGTTAATAGCGACGTTTTATCGCTATTGTCGGCTAAATTAATTGAAGAAAACCCACGTCGAATACACGGATGCATCACCAAGCACCAAGCTTTCTACATGAATGAAATGACATGACGACATGACACAGCATTGACATTTTCTTGTTTATGGATTATTTTATTTTTTATTTTGTTCGTCCTATATGGTTAAAATGATTTAGAATCATTCGGTCTTGTTTTTAATAATTATTAATAATCGATGTAACTTGAAAAGCAATTATATATCGTTTTAAATATTTATTCATTGGAAAGCCGAAAATACATTGTTTGTTTTTCGGGTTACATTGGTTGCCGTGCTCTGCACTTTTTTTAGTATTATTATTCTTTTAGCACTTGCAAGGTCGTTAAGTTTCGAGCGTTAAGCATAGGTAATAATCATCGATAATATAATAATCATCAGTTTGGCTATAGGAATTCTATGTTAAACTAGGTGCGATATTAACAATTAAAACAATAATTAATAAAGTTAAATAGTTTTATTATAAAAAGACAACTTATAAGCAAAAAAAAAATAGGTACATCTTCCTTCCTCTGGTGTATGGATTAGCATGTTAAATACAATGTTTTCAATCTCTTTTAATTATCTATTGTACAGTAGTTGGGAGAAAATGCTGGTAATAACTCTTAGTAAACTCAGTCATGAGATCCGGTGTTGCCTCTGGTAATGTTGTGATGAGTTTAGCAGGGCTACCAGAATATCTTGCAAATGAAGGCACAATGGTTTCAGCTGGTAACACTGAGTTGTCTTCGATCATACAGCAGTCTTTTAGTACACATCTTCTACCCTGAAATATCATTAATATTTTTATGTACAAGTTGTTTTATTAATTTAAATAAAAGACATAAAAGAAGTGGTAGTGGGCTCTTAGGAACTGGAACATAATGGCAACACCACAACATTTTTTGTAGACATAACATTGCTATGTTTTGGATTTGAGTAGCAGTCATCAAAATTTTGGCAATGTTGGCCATGTAAAATCTCTCTGTGATAATGGCAGGCCACATTTAGAATAGTCTTCTAAATTTGATAGTAAAAGAAAACAAAATTTGAAAAAAAATTCATGGCAAAAAAAACTACTCCAGCAATATCGACAGGCTGCAGAGGGAAGGATAGGATTATGGCCTATGGTTTACTAAGTTAGTTTGGAATATGAAAATCTTGTATATAATCTATTACAGTACAATATAGACTTACTAACAAAATTGTACATTATAATATTATTATCATCTGCAATAAGTACTTACTATAACAACATTCTTGCCAATATATACATATGATCCCACTACAGCAGCATTTACAACTGTGTTTTCACCAACAAAGACATGATCGCCCATTTGTAAAGGGAAGAAAGCCACTCTGGAAAAAATTATGGATATATTACCATTGTACTATGTTTTTTTAAATATATGATTACTGTAATGTTACAGTGTACAAAAACTTCTTGATTTATTTAAAAAATACCAAATATACTAGTAACCTACCTATGATATTATAAAATTATAATATAGCAAATGTATTTTGCATCATACAAAACACAATAAAAAATCCAATAATATAATTTAACTCACAAGAGAAATAAAATAGAAGTAAGTTTGGAACTTCTTTTCAAATTTGAAGTGAAATTTTCTGCAAGTTTAAATCAAACAAGCATATCCAGAGCAACAACTACATAACAGAGGTATTGTAACCCTTCAGTTCATCATTAGACTGCCTTATGAATATGCATATACTCCATACAACTTTACGTATGTAAGCAGTATCTGATCTCTTCTAATGCAAAATATGAGAATATTAACTGACTTAATTTGTTGTTTAAAACCAGTGGCCCCTCTGTCACACCTGTTTCTACATTAAAACAACAGTACAAAGCATTGCCATGTTCCGGTTTGAAAGCTGTTTGTTGTGTGGGAGACATACTCATCTGAGGCTTATCGGCTTAGTTCTCAGTAGCAACATATCTGAGACCAACAGTGGCCATGCAACACCTTAACTTAATGTGGGCAAGATACATTTCATGAGGCCCTTTGATAGTGCAAGAACAAGGGATTATTAAAAAAAAATTGTTATGAGAAATATTGATTATTTCATTCACATTCGTTTTGTGCTGGAGACTGGAATATCTTTGAATTGAGAATTAATTCTATTGTATTCATTATACTTAGTAAATTATTTTGAAAAAGCACGTGGTGTGTACTTTTGGATTTTCCAGGCATTTTTAATTTTATCTACGGCTGTGAGGAGCGAAGCCCTTCGGACTGCCAGGCTGTGGGCCGACCCCGCCAACGCCTTACGTTTTGTCTGGTGACCAACCTCAATAAGATTATTGTTAACTGAGGTTGATAACGAACATTAATGGACAGCAGTGGCCACTTACTATTAGGATGATTGTTTATACATTTCCAATCCCTATATTATAAAAAAGTAAAAAGTTATCTATGAAGTTTATCTATAAAATACCTCACCTACAAAATACACTATGTAAAGCTTCTTACCCTTTACTGAATTTTTTGAAAGGTGGTCGTATAACTGATCCTTTGCTAATAATACAGAACCTTCCAGTCTTGACATTAGCCAGGTCTCCTCGTATGATGGCATCACTTTGCACAATGACCTTCCCATGGAGGACTATGTTCTGAGATCCACACAGGACTGTTTGTCGACTTACTTTGTTACCTGATGCCTGGAATGAGAAACTGAATGAAATTGCCACATGTCTGTACAACACATAAGATAGTTTGAAAGCAAGTAATAATAGACAAATCTCTGTTTTTTATACTTCTTGTCTATGTGTTTGGAAACACATGATACATAAACAACTGAATTTAATTATAAGAATAGAATATATTTATAGTTTATATTTATGAAAACTTATTTACAGTTATGTGACATATTTTTTAATGTGTGAGAGACGGGGGGCCACTACTAGTACTTATAGCCTATTCACAGTTATACATGCAATTGTGATTAACAAAATATAGAGCGTAAAATGTAGCCTGTGTAACATCATTTAAAGTGCTAGAACTACTACTCACGACTATCTTAGATAGACAAGTACTAAAGTCTATTGTGGTTTGTATTCTGATTTCT
>MOOZ01002613.1:69528-93786 GCA_002930495.1 Cecropterus lyciades
GGTAGATATAGGATGTTAGGAATATCTACTTAAAAAGAATCACAGGTCGAGTAAGATTAAAAGTATAGCTTTATTCGTATAGAGGTCTGTCTTGTTTAACATCAGATTTAGGACTGTCCTCTTGGACCCCTTCTTATAATTATTCTACCTGCTATTTTGGGTTTGTTCCCACGCATTCCTAATTCTTAAAAATACTTCATTTTACCTATCGGTCAAAACATCTGGACACAGCATGCTCGAAAACTAATCTTATGGTTTACGATGCCCTAAAAACCTTTACCGTCATAACAATAAAAGATGCACGAATATTAAAAATACAACTAAATTATCCTACAGTTTATTTTTACAATTCCACATATATATATATATATATATATATATATATATTTGGAATGGTCTATTCACTACCTTTAATTTGACATCCATATTGTCATTACTGATAATAAAAAAGTCGTAGTATGAATTTCAGAAGTTCCGGTTTAAATCTAAATATAATTTTC
This sequence comes from Cecropterus lyciades, assembly GCA_002930495.1. Taxonomy (NCBI): domain Eukaryota; kingdom Metazoa; phylum Arthropoda; class Insecta; order Lepidoptera; family Hesperiidae; genus Cecropterus; species Cecropterus lyciades. The sequence goes on from MOOZ01002613.1 coordinate 70,029, forward strand.
CAGAATTATAGTAGGTGTAAATCATGTACTATCTATCAGATCTAGATAATCCTATATTAGTCTTACTAATAATATTAAGACGAAAGTTTGTGAAGATGAATGGATGTTTGTTACTCTTTCACACAAAACTTCTAATTGGATTTAGATTACATTTGGCATACTGATAGTTTATGGCCTTACATATACATACATACTTACATGCATATAATATTTTTTTAGTATTGTAAACGAGACCAAAGGCGCGGGAATTTCTAGTAGTTTATAATTTGTGGTCTACAAATACTTAATAATGATAATAATGTTTTTTCTTATAATAATGATATAATAATGTTTTTTCTTTATTTAGAGAGCAAATACCTTGATTAGTATCTTTTCCGGCAAATCCCCTTGTATTTAGTAAGCCTTTAAAAAACCCTAATGATGAAGGGGTAATGCAAGCCCAAGCCATAGGAGTTAGCCATTTTGTGCTTACGGATGTATATTAAGATTGTTAAGCAGAGACTAAGATGAAAAATTTGACCTTCAACTCTGATGATGCAGGGTACTGCTAGCCTAAGCCATAGGAGTAAGCTATTAGAAAAAAAATATGCTTAATTTAATTCATGAAAAACGGCAATTTCATAGATAAATACCATATATTGTGTTTAGATGCAATTGACAAATTATTATGGAAGACTTTACTTTTTTTGCCATATTTCTTATTCAATTTAACGTATATCTCCGCAGTTCGTGATACCGGGGCCCGATTTTCATAAGTACGTTTCTAAAACCTCTTTCTGACGTGTTGACGTGACCCTTCATAAAGACAAATCCGGAAATTTTTTAACAGATTACAGCCTCAAATAGACTTAAGTCGTGCTACTTATTTTATCGAATAAAAACTCAAGGAGTGAATTTAAGATTTGAAGGGTCTGTCACTCACATACGTTTATATAATACCTGACACCTTTAAAATTTTGAACATAATCCCCCTTTAAAATCTCGAAGCACGTATGAGTCGGATTTGTAAAATATCTTAAAATGGAAATAGCTTCGAATTTTATACCCATAAATACATATACGCTTTTACGTGGCTAGTCAATTTGGTTTAATGCATTCGATACATTTTATCACGAGATTTATGCTATTGCACAACAATATTTTTTGATTACCTACTATCCAAGTGACACCACATTGGTATTAAATATTGGTAGCAAATTATTGGAGAATAGATTAAAAAATACCAATCGTAAATTTGTAGGTATTGTGAATTGGTCGAAGAATGATCAAGCGTATTAACTATGTACTTATAGTTAATTTAATCTTTCGATATTGACACGATATTAATATTTAGTATATTCTTTGTTATTTGAATAATATGGGCTGACGAATCGAATCTATTTTTTTCTGTAAACTTTCAAACAATGTAACTTTCTACTTATTTGGTAAATAGCACAAATTTACTTTTAGGCCAGATATGTATTATGGAGCTCGTGATTTGCAGAGCATGCAACAAACAGGAACAGGATTTGCGAGCATGAACATGAATACTCCGCGTTATGTGCCGAATAACGTACGTAAACGTTTCCAAAAGAATTTATGACATGGAAATGACACTTTTTACACTACATAGATTAAGATTTCAAAATTGTAAGAGTGATGCGGCGTACTTTGTAATTATTGGCTCATTTTCCTATGAGGCGACCATCTTAGTCCTTGGAAGTATCAACGCATCTACTATTGACTTCAGATAGAACCCGTGTTCTGTATAAAGTTCCTTACAGATGTCTATTGACCACTTACCATCACGTGGACTGCATGCTCATTTATTACTTCAATCTTATAAAAATCTACTGATAAAATTGAACGATTTGTTAATTAACTTAATATATTGCACAGTATCATGTACTTCAATATGTACCAATGTGTCCGCAATTACCTACTAATAAATATTTCAGACGTTTCATAGTTCCGGTCCAATGGTATCTGGAATAGACGCCCGCTATTTAGCAGCATATTCAGGCAACAACGTGTCCTATATTGCTGGTAACTAATAGTACTCAGTAGTTATTAAAAAGACAGTAATACTTAAGGTATGGAATTCCATTGTATTTCTAGTATATTTCAATGGTTAATTAATTAAGTGTCAAAGTGTAGCGTACCTTACAAACAAGCTTCATGTTTAGTCAAATATAAGGCAACATACTGGAGCTAGGTTTTATTGCTGTGTAAAAAACATATAGTTAAATATATATTAGTTTATAGTTCATGAAGACCAACAAATATACATTGTTTAGGCTCTACGTATTATCCATTTGTCCCTGTAGTTCCGAGATCAGAATAGAGTAACGGTGGTGGTAGAACTCTTTGTAGTTCGACTCCGGAAGCACCACCGCCACACCTATTTTTGCCTAATAACAGCAGTGTAACGCACCGGTGTGTTCTGGTTTTTAGGGTGTGATAAGGGAGACATACTTTTCCGAGGCATTCCATCTTAGTCTTCAGGGGTAGCAACGCATCTGTGGCTAACCTTAGGTGAGACTTTGATAGAACTTAGATCTGGGGTTGATTACAGATGTCCATGGGCGGTAGTAGCCACTTACCATCAGGTGGGCTGCATGCTTGTTTGCTATTTCCATAGTATATAAAAAAAAAGAAAGAAACCTGCCTGTCGTAAGACGCAACTAAAAGGTTTACCTTTAGGTTGAGGCACAAATACAATATAAAAATTTGCCAAGTGCGTGTCGAATCGCAAACGAATGGTTCTGTCCATCAAATTTTCTTTCTTATAAATCCGAAAAATGGATCCGAAAAAAAGATATTTGTAACCTTTTTCTTAATTCTAATATTTGTTGTTATAGTGGCCGTAACTCTAAAAGTTTTAAGTATCTATCCTATGGTGTTCAAATGACGGATGAAGAGATAGCGGAGATTTAGTAATTAATTTAAATGTCGAATAGTTCTTTTTTAGATTTTTGGTACGGATCTTCAAAACCGTGTTTATAATCTGTAAAATAATTAGTAGTATAATGTTTATTATTATATTCTTCTTATATTCGCATAAACAGCACTTATTTTCAAAAAGTTCAGCAGAAGTTCAGAAATATAAAGTTCAGTAAAAGTCCAGAATTATTTTTAAAAACTTTTATTATCTGTTAGTAGTTATGTAATTGTTGACGGGATATCATTTTAGACATTTTAAAAATATAAATAAGTAGATATAGGTACCGGCAATGTCCACAATTATGGCTCGAGTGTAATTAAAAATAACTGCTATAAATAAATTTAATAATTTTATTACCGTAATAAATTGACAATTCAATTTAATTCAATTATTTAAGTAATAAAGACTTTACAAGAAACTCGAGAATAAATAAAATCCCACAGGACAGCAAGTGCAAGAACAAACTACGCTCCCGGAAAATATAGCTTTCGGAAGCAATTATCAGAATCGCAATCTAGTCCCCGTAGAAAAGGTTATAACAAAACCATTTTTGCAGCAAAGATTTTCTACAGGTAAGAGATTTCTTTTTACGTAATACCAAATGAGGACGCCGTTTGATATTAAAAGTCAATGTTACTCATGAACATCTAGCACCTACTTTGTGGCGATAAATTTAGATTTTGATAGCGAACACTTCATATTGTCAACACAGGGAAGTAATAAATTTGGCGATGGTATCAATCTTGAAACCATTATGTTTTATAAAATTAAATTTAAACACAAGACTTGACTTGACAAACATACAAATGATATAAAATAATAACTGAAGTCTGAATTTAAATAAACTTGACCTTATTTCTTATTACTACTTCAATCAAAAAATGTATGTCAGGTATTTTCAAACAGATACCAATAAATGAAAAAAAGATCGTTGAAATAATTAACATTTGACGCGTTTCAACATAATATCGATAATAAGGTACTTTAAGATAAACTGAAATGGAAAGAATTTTCTTCATTTAAGAATGTAAGAATTTATGCAACAAGAGTCTAGCGGTAAATGCTGTAATTAAGTTGTTACAGAAGTCTTCTCCGAGAAAACTACGAGAAAGCTTAACGAGCATTTACTACGTAGAATTGAAATTTTAAAGAAATTACCATAACAAAACAAAGATTAATGAAGAATAATTTTGAATTTTAGCCTTTGTATGAACGTCGAAAATTGAAAAGATATAACAATATTTCCTTGGTAGATATTATTAGCATGTTTATCTTACTTATAATAAGGTCACCTGGAAACAAATAACTATTTAATTAACAGATAACTATCTGAATTGTTTTACTACTTCTTCGGTATATGTTCTATTCGGGTTCAACTACAGTCGATTTCGATGAGTCTGCCAAACTTTATTAAGGTGAATTCATGATTAACCAAGCCGTGACCGTAGAACATAAAACATAAATATGTAATAGTGATATAAAGTCCTTAACTCTTTTAAATTAAATTGTGTAAATGAAGAAAAGAAGAACGACAGAATTAGTATTGCAAATACTATTTAAATAGTCTTGGGAGTGGCTTATGTATTAATGCACTGATATTCGCTTATATCCGATTAAACTTTTAAAATCATAAACGGGGAAATAAAAAAAATACTATGACATCGTTTATTTAGCGTATGTATACATCCTCAAACTGGGAACTTGGATAATTTCTACATTTTTTTAACAAATGAAAACCATAAATATAAAAGTTTACAAATTGGATTACGGATAGATTATTAAACTTAAGTATATTATTTTTAACAAATTACAAAATAAATTTTCTATCCGTAAGTGGCGTGATTAGGCCCGAGTCGCTAAAAAAGTTATCTTTGGAAATTCTGGTACACTAACTGCTATTTATTAAGCAGTTAGTGTACCAGAAATTACTGCTTTAAATTAATTTAATTATAAATAGAGTTTTTAGATTTAACATTTTTTATAAGTTTAAAGTAGCAAACGAGCATGCAGTCCATCTGATGATCAGTGATCACCGATGCCCATGGACATCTGTGACCAAGTACACATAAATCAGGGTTCTATTATATTTGAAGTCGATCACAGATGAGTTGCCACTCCCTACTACGATAGCCTTCGGATATGTAAGTCAGCGGACATCCAATGTCATGTACAAACTATGTATAACTATAGTTTATACAAAGATAACGTAAAATTAAATATTATGACGATAATTCTAAAGATCGCCTAATCACTCTTCTACTCAATTATAGAGATTTTTTTTTTCATCATTCAAAAATCAATTATATCATTAAAATCAGTTATTACAGCTTATCTTCTTTATAATTCTAAGGAAGAAGACAATTTGAAGGTGGTAGAAACATAGGGTTCAACTAGATATTTTTGCATTATAACAGTTGTCTTAAACGCTACAGTATTTTTATTTGTAGGGGAAACATACTAAAGGTATTCCAATTTAATCCTAAGGGGGTACGTTGTTACGTATGAGTGGCCAACGTCTGTGGGGTCGAATACATGTGCTGGTGTCAGTGTCTCCTTATCATCAGGATTGGATGCTAGTTTTCTACTTCTATATTATAAGTAGATCGTGTGCAAATATTCGCTATTAGTCCTACTGGTATAAGCTGTAAGTTTCGTTTATTAAGAACATTTAATAGAGATGAAAATTGACAGATTTAATTTATCAAATAATGCCTAGTGTAATAATATTCTAACATCATTCATCTAATAATAATAATACAATATTCAAACAGGCGTACCTGTTACTGAAATTCAACGTTTTGAAACGGCACTGCAAGATTATAATGAAAACAATAGAAATGTTAAGATATTGGAGAGTCCTCAAAAAGTTATTCCCATCAATTCAGGTAGATTCTTTTCCTTATTAGCTTAGTTATTGATGCCGATATAAACGTGCCCGGTAGCTTTAAATAATGTGATATAATTATATATTGTAATGAATTTTGACTGACTACATGGTTTTTAATTAATAAAGATTAAATGTTAGCTCATAAAAACGGCCTATTGTCAATCCATTAGTGATTTCAGTAGTTTTAGTGTGTGTGATATCAAACCCCTAGACAAATAGATAGACAAATATTATAGACATATCTGTCATTACTTATTCTCATACCTCCAATCTCTTTTTTTAGGATCTAAACTTTTTAAAACCTTGATCGATTTTTATTGTATAAGGCTATAAGCCATTCATATCAATTAAGTAATTTACTTAGAAATACGGTAACGACCAAGATCTTTACTTATCACGAAAAAATTTTAAGAAAAATATGTTTTTTTTTTCCATTCGAAAAGTTTTTTTTTTCTTTTTGTAATTTTATTTTTTATTCAAAATCACACCTGAGCGGGGTCGGTTGAGTACAAATTGGCCAAATCTTCTTAACTCGCTAACAAGCTCTTTACTTCATATTTCGTGGGCACCTGAGAACTAAGTTGTAAAGCGAACTTTGAAATACCCACTCAGGTGTTGAGTAGTTGCAATTGGATAATTTAAATTTCCGGACGTAACTGCTTATATAACAATAAAATACTTATTATTATTATTATTTCCTAGTGCTTATTGTATTTTACTATTGTTTTACTTGAAAGGATTTATAGGTACTAACAAAGATATACTTATATAAAGTATTTAATTTTAACCAGTGATCTGTACCGACCAAATGTATAATTCGTTTCCTGTATGGAGTTGGAACCTTTTAAGCCGTTCTTGGACATCTGTAAAGAACTCTATATAGATTAGATTAGATTATATTCTATCGGATGTCGATCAGAAATAGGTTCGTACTCCCTATGATTAAGATGGTTACCTCATATTAAAAAAGAGCGCTTTAAAGCCTGCATTGGCGGTTTCTCTAGAGTTGCAAAAATTTTGGATAGTTGACGGTGACTACATGTCATCCATCCATCCATCGTTAGATTTAGTTTACTTAACTCTTACCTCTTTACTTAACAATACGTTTGTGTTTTATTTTGTGTACTTGTTATATCTTCATTCGTTATTTTAGCATTTCTACTAAAATTATTAGTCACGTAATAGCTCGAAACCACTTTATATTAATGTATGAAAAAATCTGTACAGTCAAAACAAATCCACTTCACAAACGCTATTACAAGAACTCGCAATTTAATAAGGGCTTCACACCAACTCGGAGTTCAATTTTAAAACAATCCTTTGCAATTTCTTCAGCAACTACTCAAAAGCAGTCAGAAGTCAATTTACTGAAGAACGAAGTACAGAGCCAAGTTAGGACTCGGTCGGAGAAACTAAAGGTAAGTATCATTGTCTCGCTCGAAACTTTTCTCTTTATACCTACCTCATCAGGAAAATGGAATTGGGAATGACGGTTCACACGGTCCTTTGCTCTTGTGTATTTTGTACTGGGTCCGTTTATTAAGAAGCTTATTTCCAGTGTCAAATAGACACTAGGTACTATCGTAGTGTATTATAGATGTTATATTATTCTACGTTTATAATTCTATTCCGAGTCAATATAAAAGGTCATTATATATCAATCAGATTGTTTTAAAGTAAACACACACTAGTATCCAATATAAAAACGTTTTTCAGCCGCAATTGAATCTCAAATTTCTATAGTACTTTCAGTCCAAAGCAAATTTTGACCGAAAGCGAATCTTAAACTCGGGTTTTTCACTAGCGCTCGCATATTCACTATGTAGTAGTGTTATTTTTATTTTAGCTGCTTTTAGGAGTTAATCTATTATAATGATTAGCTACACCCAAGCATATAAACGCACTCTTTCTTTTTTAGACAATATCTTTGTATTTTTCAGTAAGACATTTATATTAAGGAGAAGTCCCAAGGTTAATGGATGGAATGAAGTGTAATGAGTCAAACTATTCAGCACTTTAAGCTCTGCATTTTTCTTCAGAGCAAGTTTTAATCTTTTTATTTCAATTCATTTTACGAAGTCCTGTTAACTTAATTTGGTTTCAACATTGATTTTAAGATATATCCATCTAGTTTAGTCTACAAAATATTTAGAAATTATGCGTATACCGATATATATAGAAATAAGTAAGTTTAGATAAAACTCTTGCAGCAGCTTAAAAAAAAACAGGTTTTAGACTAAAAAATGTCCTGGTGGTGGAAATGAATTTTGTTTTAGATTTCATACAAAAGGTACATAGTATCAGGTGAAACTTATCCATCATAATATATTTGTCTAAAGTTTTGTCTTAACGACACAACTTTTGATGACTAGACTGACCCTCACAGGCACTTGTAGATATTAATGTCAGTAAACCTTAAGTATGGGATCTTTTCTTCCCACGGGGACTTGTGTCTATATGCGAGAGGGGTTTGTATGCTATCGTATTATAGACACATTTCCTGTCATGCATGTGGCACGTAAGACAAGAAAAGACTACAGCTAGTAAATTCATGCGTGTGAACGTACGCGTTCATAAAATGCGCGAAAAGAAAAAAGCCTAGATCACTGTATGTTTTAGTATTGTGCAAATAAGCATATTATTTTGACGCTGGAAAAATTACTGGTATACTATTAAAGGTGGTGATACTTGTATGTCTTCTATTAATATTATTTTTCTGACGACATTTTGTAACATAAACATTTTGCTAAATTGTATCACAAGTTTTTATATTTACCGTTTGCCTTTACAATAAGGTATAAAGACCTTTTCTATGGGGAATAAATAGCTTATGCTTTTGTTGTAATAATAAGATTATGTTTTTATCTTCGAGTACTTTGTTATCTGACTCCAATCTTCACAGTCGCCTATTTACATAATTAATAGAAAGTAATACCTTTAATAGGTAAGAATTCCGTACATAATTGTATATTTGTAGAAATCTCTTCCCTTTTTAGGGGATTAAGTTAAGCCATGGATTACTAAAGGCTATTAACGACAAGAATTAATTATAAATTTACATTTATCTAAGGTACAATCGCTACAGAATTTCAATGGCTTGATTTAGAAACATTTTCCTTCTGCCATCTAGCCGTACTTTACAGAAGACTAGGTTTTTTTTTTTTAATTCGATAGTTGTACTGTTGAATTATTACAACATTAAGCTTGATATAATATAAGAATGTATAATAGGTAATACATTTTTTAAGCTTCAATAATTAGCACACGTCGTTTTTTTATATACATTCATATACAATTTTTCGTTAAAGCTCGTCTGTGGATTTCCTAATCAATTCTACGTTTCTTCGTTTCGCTTGTTACCTTTCTATGTAACAAAAAATAAAGTTAAAAAAGTGTTAGTTTATACAAATATACATAGTCAGTTAGATACTATTATAAATAGTACAGTCTAATTAACCTATAGCCGTACAAACGACCTATAAATAGATCCCTTTGACCCAAATATTTCACCTGTTTCGATTAAGCCGAATATATCAAGTCCACGAACGTAACTGCATTTTAAGTCTTTCCCTCTATTACACTGTAGTGTAATCGTGTAGCGAGTTTTGTCTTTTATATAAATATTTAAATTGCTTCTCATAATGAAGTCTCTAAATGTTTAATATTATGTACTATTTTTATTTATTTAATTGATACAAACATTAATATGTGGATTCTGGGTATTATCTGTATTACTCTGTAAATATAGCAATGTAAGGTATGTAATCAACAGATGTTATAGGTCTATGATTTTGTACCTAAATCATGTATCATAAATAATTAGTAAATCACACGGTGTAGCGAAATATGATGGAAACATATGAGTAAAACAACCTACATAAGGTTTTTTCATGCGCGATTCCTTGCAGATGTATTTATTACTTAGCAGATATCAAACCTTGCGATGTCTTTATAAGCGACTTTAAATGCAGGTTGATCACTAACCTGCACCTTCCTCCATCGCTCTCCAGCCTGAGTTGAAGAAGCCTGTACCCAGTAATGGGACAAGAACTCTCTAAGCTACACCATGGTATCACAGACGGTTTTACCTAATAGCGGCATCAAGAAACTCGAGTCATAAAATGAAAACTTAAAGGAATTGCCGTCATAAAAGTGATTGCATCACTTTCCTTTGTCGCTGAAGCCTTAATATCAAGTGATTTTGTTAAAGTACTTATATAAAGGGAGTTCATTGTGGGAAGAAATCTGGATTAGGCAATGAAATATGTATTTATTGAGTACATATTGATATTTTTATTGTTTGGAGTGTAATGTAATAAATTGAATTTGTGATTCTTTTTAAATTGGGTCTTTTGTCATAGATATATTACGAATCTAATTTTAACACTGTATTTATATTTATATATGTATCTTCCAGTACGCTATATTTTTGTACCTACATTGTGGGCGGTACTGATGATTAAAAAATATTTAAGTCACTTATTCGCAATAAATTCATTTACTATGATTGTTAGATAAATTTGTCATGGATCAACTTTCTATAAATCTACCTATACGTGTACCTATAAGTATGTCTATGTGATAAAAAATCTGAATTTTGGTCGACGGTCACATGGAGTTCATTAGAGAGAGTATACTGGCGCCGCAGTGCAATATCCTTTGATACATCGTTTAGCTTCAAAAAACGTATCTATGTAGGTACCTATCAAAATCCGGTTCTAGTCGCCTACCGTAAAGTATTGAATCGTATTGGTTAGTTGGTATGGTTCATAATTATATCAAAGTGATAACATCCTCTGGAGCTACCATAGTAGAACATCCCAGGTGATCTAGTCTTACTTAGTATCATTTTTTTTCTAACATTACATTAAGTTTTCCTAAAATGTAGTAGTACGGTAAAGGAGGTATACTCATCCGGTGCGATATGAATTAATTTTCAAGGGTAACAATGTATCTGTGATGGACCTCATGAACGATATTATCTGACTTTGATCACTGATATTCATGGGCGACAGTGGCCCTTTAGTACCTTGTATGCTCGTTTGCTACTTCATAAATATAGGTACATATATCTATGTCTATAGAATAGTACTTATAACCAATAACACTAACACTCCATACCATCCAACAGCACTTTTGTAACAAAAAATATATAGCAGCTTTGACAGTAATAACTGATTAATTATGTATACCATCATAAGCTACATTGTTAGCATACTTATACCTTGTAAATAGAGCGGAATGAAAGAGTGAGGCACTGCAATATCCGCTAGTCTCTCGCCCCGCTGTCTGCAAATCTCAACATCGTATATCTGCTGCTATAATTTTAATAACGGTTCTCTAGTTATTTGTCATTATTGAGAGTTATTAGATACTTCGTGCGAATCATATTTGTACTACACGTACAACTAGATGCATCTTCTGTAAATTTTCTATCTGTTAATTAAGAAGGTTTTCTCTTTGTTTAAAAGACTTTATCTTAATACATCCTGTATTAATGTTTCATATGGATTGCCAACCTATAAAATATCAATCTTATGAAAATTTTAATAATTGAGAAAATTTTTAATCCAATGCTTTTGTTGTGAGGACATTTCTATCATTTTCTTTACATCCTTCTTTCTTTGTATTGTGCAGTTCTATTTGATCAATAATCTATATATCACTATGGCTTCAATGAGACAGTTATTAAAAACGAATTATTGAAGTATTCCTTTTGCCTCGGTTGTAGAGAATAAAGCGATTTTATTGCGTGCCACAATGCAATATCCGTACTCTATCGGCTCGTTTTGTCTCTACAAATCTATCGAAAATTGTCCGTAACAGTTATTAAGAGTCATAAAAAGTTTTGTAGTGTACTTACAGTTTCTGGCTATAGAAGTAGGAAATAGGTATGCGGTATCTGCTTAAGGTCAATGCAGTTTTTAAACATTAGCAACTTTTAAAATAAATTAGAAATACTTATTATTGCATTTCAAATCTTTTTTACGTCTTGCTCCCTTTAGTACGTGAAAATATTTCATGACCCCCTGATATCTGCTGTTTGTAACAAACGATTATTTATTTTAAGGACCAGTTAAATACATAATGAGCTTACAAAAAGTTTTCAGTTATTTTTTTCTTAAATAATGTTTAACTTTAAGTTGTTTTTTATTTTTACAAATATAGAGTTACTTTATTTACTATGTGGTATTAGTATTAAATATCTGTTACATCTTCTACATGACAGCTTGAATATTGTCTCTAAGCACATACTTTATGGGGCAACGTTAAGCAATTTACATGTTAATATGATTAGATTAAGCCGGATGGCGCCGCCGTAAGAAAACTAAAGTAACTGAGGACCAGGCAGATAGGATTTCCATAGTGACCTCGGTACGCGTTAGTAATTGCTGGGGTTAAGGCTAAAGATGGCTACGGATGTCGATTTAGTGAAATACCCCTTTTTCTCTATCCCTGAATACCGTAGGAATTGACTTAAGAGTTTTATTCAGTAAGCGGTCAGTAACGTTCGTCTTTGGACTTATTTATTTACTGTGTTCACTTACAATGTAATTTCAAGCCCTAAATCCAGTAGTTAAAAGCTTTTTATTTTAAAAGCTGATCATTTATCAGTTCTACATATATTTGAACGGACAGTGTGTGTGGACACTATGTGTTTAAATTTGTTAATTCCACGCATGACGTTCATTTCAACTTTGCAATTTTTATGCCCAATTTATAATATTTAATACACTGTTATATATTGAATAAATTATATATAAGAACCTTTTGATGTTTTGTAATGTTGTGTATCGTGTATACGCATTAAGCAGTAATAGTGTAGTGGTTTGAAATTCGACCTCTTACGGTGGCGTTCATGGATTAAATACTTATGGGAAGCTACCTAGAATAGTTTGGGTACCTATCATTTTTTGACGTTACTCTAATAAATTGGAACTTCTAATAATAGTGGAAATTATCTCTTGCTTTAATAATAAAGGAACATATCTTGAGCCAACTTAGATAAAATCTTCAGTCTGCTCTTGGCAGCCATGATGAACTATGCTAAGCTATGCTAAAAGCTTAAACTAAACCCTTATCACTAAATAAAAAGACTCATGCATAACATAATAGTACGTTAGAAATGGTTTTATAATAACGATAGTTGTCGCTGTTTTAAAAGCCGATTCTGACAATATTTTATAACATATTTAAATATAAGAAATTACTACGAAATCAGCATAAATCACGTAGACGTTCTGTAATAAAAATCACAAAGAAGTATTACGTAATAGAAATGATATAAAAAGTGAATGTAAAACCATTTATGAAATATGCAGCTGGCTAAAACGATGTGGTTATTCCCTCTCGAAACAGTCATATTTCATTTAGTGTGACATTTTTAGATTGCGTTACGTTTTCTTCGTTATTCGTGACTACCTGTGTGCTTTGATGCTGACTTTGGTTTGCGGTAAAGCTACATTAATGAAAGAAATGTAGCGTATTTTAATGAAAAATGTAACGTAACGTAACAAAGGAACACCTCCGAGTATTTATACAAATAAATTAAAGCGAACTCCTTGAAATTATGATAAATTAACTGGCTTTTCTTTAGTTCATGTCTATTTCAACGAGTACGCTGTTCTAAACCAAATGTACGTAATTTGTTTAGAAGTCTCTTACGTTTTTATTTTAAATAGTAATGAAAGATTAAGAACATGTTTTTTCGGAGAGTTGAGAGACGTATAATATACTTTAAGCCCTAAAATAGCAATACTATTCCGTAAAAATATAAAACCATGCGCGGCAATACGTACAAGAATGGACCAATGGGGAGCTTGTTTATCAAGTAAAGTCGTAGAATATATAAGTTTAAAAAGAGGAAGATATTATAATTTTAACTCCAGCTTTTAATCGAAACTAAAATAGACACGTTATACCTATAACTCGTAAATACAAACCCCCGCATTATATCCGTTCCAATTTGTCACTTGTTATGTCTCTTAGGAATGATATATTTAGCTGTATAGATAACGACAAATTTTCAAGTGGTATTTTGATACAGAAATTCTACTTTTGTCGTTAATAAAGAAATCCCCCCTTAATAATATTTTCTTCCCAAACATAGAAATAAACGACTTTTACCTTTTACCTTTGAAGTAATATTTCAAATGTTGAGTATCTCCCTCTATACAGCTTTAAAATCATACAGCGATTTCAAAATGAGCATCCGTGGTGAGGCTGCGGTGAGAAAACAATATGAGCGAGGTAGTAATTACAAGAGCGCGGCAAAATTAATATCCTAATTCTGAATTCCATCGTTTCACTTCATATGACGTACTAGTGAATTGCTGCGGTTTTACATATATAGTTATCAAGTAAGCGATTTAGTTTGTGACATTTCTAATTGTACTTTATATTTAAACCTCGTTTTACTCAACTATAATAGCTAGAAATATATATATAACTAATAGTGATCATAGTCACGCCTATTTGTTTTTTCGTTAAAGATAATTGCTGTGGTCTGGTTTAAAGAGTGTTGTACTTTTGCGAGTGTATCAGAATTATTAATGCTATGTTTTTACTTAGTCCCTAGGGGTAACAATCGATGGTCAGCCTCATGTAGGATTCCAACCCTGTGCAACAGATACCCAGAACTTTAAGGGCTGCTTACAATACTTCTGGGGCTTTTTTTTTATTAAATTAGAAAGCGGTATGCAGCCCACCTAAAATAGTAAGTGAATCCTACCGGCTATAGACATCGATAATCAAGACAGATGAGATTAGAGTCCTACAGATCGGATGCTACCCCTGTAGTTTAAGTAGGTATAAGCCTCGGATATGTAGGTATGTCTTTCTTACAACATCCTACGAACCAAAACACCGCAGCTTAACACGGCTCCAAAAAAGAACCACAAAGAGTTCTACCCTGTTTAAATAATACTATTATCGCGCACCTTCTCGCTTTATCGGACAGTTTACAATTTTTCAATATTAAAAAAAAACAGACAGAAAGATCGTTTGCATGTTAACATGTGGCAGCAGTAACTAATCACGTTGTAACCATTTATTTTATACCATCTATATGAGAGCAATGCGTTGGAAGCGAAACGATATCACAAAAGAGCTTTTAAGGATAAATTTTCCATTTATTCAGCTGAAGATTAATTTTCATTTGGAGCACACATTTCTCTTTATTTATACTAACGCCTGTTAATATATTAGGTACGTATTTTCGAAAACATGTTGCCTTTTATTATATTTATGATGAATTATTAAATATAATGTGCGCATTCTAACTTATATAAAGCTTTTTATATTTTAAACCTTCTAATATAATAATAAATATTTGTTTTAAAGGTGATACATTACCAACTTCTGTCTTTTACCAGATATAAGGGCTGATATAAGTTGCAGCTTATTAGAATTTTTCTTAATGTAAGCGCTACTACAAGCAACAATAGCTTGTCAGGCAGAAAATCGCGATGCAGTTTTGTAGCCCGCTTATTTTAACCTTATCTAACCTAACCCAAATGACGTGTTGGAATACTAAATATGTAAATCTAGCGGAATATGTTATGAATTTCTATCAGATGTACTACAAAATATTTTCTTCGTGCCTTATTTAATTTTTTTTATGGTATGGAAGCAGCAAACGAGCATGCAGTCCACCTGATGGTAAGTGGCTACTGCCGCCCATGTACATCTGCAATCAACCCTAGGTAAGATCAAAGTCTCACCTAAGGTTAGCCACAGATGCGTTGCCACCCGTGAGGACTAAGATGAAATGCCTCGGAAAAGTATGTCTTCCTTACCACACTCTTCAGACCAGAACACAACAGCGCACAAAACTGCTGTTATTAGACAGAAATAAGTGTAACGGTGGTGCTTCCGGAGTCGAACCACAAAGAACTCTATCACCTTCAAAATACGTACATTTATGGCGTGTATTCCATATGAATAGTGGAAAATGAATATATTAAACACGCTTTCTATACTCATAGCCAAATCAAATTTCTGTCTGGCCGGGGATCGAACCCTGCATGTCAGACCGGTATGGTGACCGCTCCACCACGCGGGTCGTCGAATATATAAATGTGTCTTAGATTCTATAAACTAGATATGTTTCCCTCTTGGTCGAATTCGGTCCGTTTCTACAGTAAATCATAGTGTAATAAGAAATTTATGATCATCCCGACTCGTACCACGTTCGGTTTTCCTGTTTTTCTCTTTAACAACTACGCAATCGTATGATTTTGTCGGAAAACTAGGTTATTCTGTAATTTTGTTCATTTTGATTAGCATTAGGTTCACTTAATGAAGCCGAAGGCTTTGACGTGGGCACGCTACGGTTATGTTTTTCGAACACTTTGTTTCACCACTTTATTTGCACTAGCAGACCAATCAAAACAAATAAACAAAATGAAAGTGTTTGCTTACAATACTATCAGAGTGTATTTTCGACGCAAAATTTCACATTACGGAAAAGTGAACGAGTTTATAATAAAATGTTTTCGACTGCTTGTGATATCGAAATAAGTGACAACGATATTTATTTATTATTTCAAAATTAAATAATAATGTTTTATCTGAATGTTAATTCTCTTTAGGTGAGATATACTATAAAATTTGTCGATTTACACATATATAAACGCTTTCCACACTAGGATTTTCTCCTGTGTCGTGGGTACCATGGGCACAAAGACGAATACACAAACACCCAGACCCAGAATAGAAATCTAAAATCATCATTTAGATGTCTGTGTGGCCGAGGATCGAACCCGAGTCCCACTGTCTGACCAGTATGGTGACCGCTCCGCTCCACCACGTGGGTCGTCATACATACGTATATAGTACTCTACATTTTACTTTATAATGTTAACATTTTTGTAGCAATAAATGTTTCTATTCAGGCGTTACACAAAAGCGGACCGAGAGCATTTTCCGGGCCCGTGGAGAAGGTCCTTAAGTGGCACAAGTCCTTACAGGACATCGGGCTCTTAGTTTTCTACGAGATAGTCGGTAAGTGGTTAGATTTTACGGCGCTTTTATAGGCCTTGGCTTTAGAAATGCTGACTAGCTGTACATTAGTGTTTATCGGAGCCAAATCTGTAGGTATTGAATATTGTGTTGATTTTATAAATATTATATATTTTTTAAAGTAAAAAAATCTTCAAATATTCATGTAGATATAGTAGAAGTCTATGAATTATGATTGATTCCAAAAGTATAATCTCTTCCTGTAGAGTTAAATATCTACTACGGTCATTAACACGCATAATAAAGTAACACGCAATAAGAACTCACCTCTGGATGATGGGCTATAAATGAGGGGGTGGGGTTTAGGGGGTATGTATGTCAGGTCATACTGTGTGCTTACAGAATATAATTAAAGTATATTGTTAGAGATATTACGTCATATATATTTCTGTCAAATGATTCGTGACTAAAACTTTTTTAAGTACCGTCTACCGTAGTGAGACTAATATATTTGAGGCACTCGAAATTTGGCAACTCGATGTTGGCATTCCTCAAAAGCTAATGCAATTTTTAGAATACTTAATTTTTAGAATAAAAGAAAGGTTAAGATCTTGGCGTGATGAGTGTACTTTGCATCGTGTCGTTTTCATTAAAATCTCCTAGCTATATTACCTGCTAGCTGTAAAGTAGAATCAAGTGGTCTTCCTTTGAAATTACACGTTAAATTTTTTTAACGAGTTAAATACTAATATGGAATTCGTTATGTTATAACGTTACTTGATATTATGGTGTCGTAAATGATTTATAGACAAGGTCTTGGTAACAATAGTTTCTTCCAAAATTGCATTAATTAATTTGTATAAATTAATACAAAAGGTTAGGTGCCATTGAAGAAAACAAATCCACGACTGCCTATACTTATACATCTATAACCTACTTTACATAGAACACGGCTTATATCTGAAGTCATTTACGTTGCTACTCCTGCGGTCTACGTGGTTGCTTCATTACAAGTAAACTAACATATTTTATAGTATTTTATGAAAAAAAATGAAATGCCTAAACCCATTAAATGTGTATTCCCAGCTAAATGTGTAAGTGTGAGGCCGGGAGAGCGCTGTGCCAAAAACCTAGTGGTGCGGGATGACAATGGGCCGGCGATACAGGTCGTTTACTACGAGGTTGACTTTCTGTTGCCCGAGTTGACACTCCCTTGTACTGTCAGGTTAGTAGGCTTTACTTTAGTCAGGAAAATGTAAAATTGCATTTATTAGTTTAATAAATTAATGAGGTTTTATGTTTTTTCTCTCGTTCTCTTTTCTTCTTTCTGACACTTTTTTTCCTTCTTTTTATTTGTGTAGACAAATGTATCTTTGGCCGTTTCAAATTATATTATGGTTAACGATTTTCCTACTATAGTTTTCTACAATTGAAATAGGCTTGAAATATTCTCTATCACATTTATTGACTGTAGTAATAAATTATCTATCCAATTCTGAAAAATAGATAATCAGCATCTAAAATTACTTCATGTAACAACTACAGTACTAGCAACTAAACATAATAAATGAATTTTATGAAGATATAGAATAAGATTTAAGCCTCACGACCCACACTTATTAAATAAAAGGTCTTGGTACTATTTTATTACACAGATTTGTCTAAAAATAATTAACAATTTGTCCCTTAATAGGGTTATCACCTGAATTGAAATTAAACAAACGGAACACACAATAATATTTTACGTGATTCATATAATTTTATCTTCAGAGTGATAGGTCGCATGATGCCTGGGACGTGTAGGCTGCAAGCGTTTCACGTGCGACTCGCGACCGGCGACGACGTCGCGACTCTCCCCCGTCGCGCCGCAGTCGCAGCTCACCATATCGCTAAACTTAACAAGGAGTATGGGAGGGATAATGAGAAGATTGTTATGAGAATAACTTAATTTGTTTGTTTTATCTACATACCTACGTTTTTAATTCTTTTTTTTTTCATATTTCGTTAATGGGGTGATTACTTATGTGTTTACTTAAATTACGTTATAAAAATTTGTAATTGCTTACAAAACTGAAGATTGTAGATTTCAGGTCGCTTCGCACCAAGTTGCTAAACTTACAAGACATATAAGTAGAAATGAAAAAAAAATATTATGACCTTGCTCGTTTTATTTGCATTCATTTTAAGATTACGACTTGAATTTATTTGTTGAAAATCTGCTTATATAATGAAACTTGTGGATGGTATGCGTTCAATATATATCTCGCGACCAATGATGTCACAATTCTCAATTATTGTGTCACCATTGTAATGAACTACTTATCTTTAAAACATATGATGTAACGGTTTATGATCAAATAAAAATTACTAAGCCCAAGAAAAAATATCAGCATAGAGAAAAGCTTTGAAATAAATATATAATTTTTGGTAAATGCCTTTCATTTAAACCCTACATCTCCTCTAATCATTAAAAAACAATTTCAGTACAGCTTTCATGTCCGTGGTTGGCACTTGTTCAAGAATATGAAATGCACCTAATGTTGTAGAAAACGCTTATTTGCACTTCGAGCCGAATTGAACTATCGACCGACATCTGTTCCCAGTTGTAACCGGTATTTGTTCTCAGTGGTGACAAATGACAATTCCCAATATTCGCTAGTTCGCTTTAATTAGAATGTGGCTTGGTATGGTTTCGCAACACTTATTTCTTGCGTAATCCAGTTTTATGTTTCGGTGGAAAGGTATGGATGTAAGTAGACTTACCTTCATTTGAGACAACCGTCTCAGCCCTCATGAGTTATTGCATCTGTGTACTGTAAACAGTTATCTCGTTCGCATTAGGTCGGTATGAAACTTTACATGGAGGATAATAGTGACTGATGCATATCAATAGCATTTTTATACTAAAACAACTCGATACGACAGTTGCAATTTGAACAGTGTTTGATATCCGAATGCATACGTTTAGAGTCCCTGAAAAGCTGTCGGACTAACCTAATTATTTTTATGATTTTGACAGGTGTGAGAAATAGTACATAGTACTTACATTTACATATATTTGGTACAAAGAGACATGTGTACGAGATTATATTTTGTAATGGACTCAGATATCTTTAGGTAGTAGTTGTCAGTAAAGTTAAACAAAAACAAAAACTTTTCATTAGTGTATTGCGAACGAGACCCAAAACTAATTTACCGAAACTCACATCACAGTGTAAGCTCCATCAAAATCCAATTTCGCAGCAAACCTCAGGGTCAATCATTCTGATAGCTGTTGGCAGCCGTTCAAGTGTACAAGCAGCGTAATCTTTTGGGAATCGCACCTAATGTCGCTTGGAAACGCTTTGTTGCACTTTGCGCTGGTTAAACAGCTTCGTTGTCACAGATTTAAATCACAAATACGTGTTCGTTTCGTAATGTGGCATCATTTTGAATGGCGCGTCAGATTATATTGTTGCACTGCTACTTAATTAAATGTCTGGTTTTCATGAATATGCATCTTATAAGTCATTAATGCTTGCCATATCACCGGTCAACAACTACAGGAAGTTACTCTAGTAAACCTAATTACTTAAAACACGCTTATTAACTATTAGTTCTATGTATAATATTTAAATTATAAGTGTTTTACGTAGTCGAATCTCTAGGAAACGAGAAATTCGTTTCCTTTCGAAGAAGGTCCATGTCTATTTATAACAATTCATGAAATATATAATTCAATTTAAAAATTAACTATTTTAAGTCTTTACTTCAAGTGTGTATAACACTGGTCGCCATTTTGACGTCCATGTGACGCCCGTTCAATAAGTAGTACCTAAACAAAAACTTTTTCCAAAGTTTCAAAGTTTACTGTAACAATTTCATCAAATAAAAGTTCTATTGTGTTAAACGAAATAGCGGTTAATGGAATATTGGTCGCTTTATAATTTATTACACTACAACTAAATTTAATTTTGATTGTGATTATTTGATGTGTTTTATGATATACTAGCTAAACCGGCAAACGTTGTTTTGCCATATAAAGCAAAAACGCAGCGCATGCAGCGCAAGCTCTCATTAGAAAAAAACTCCCGCTTTTGAAACATTCTTCATTGGTGCTCCGCTCCTGTTGGTCTTAGCGTGAGGATATATAGCCTATAGCCTTCCTCAATAAATGGGCTATCTAACACCGAAAGAATTTTTCAAATCGGACCAGTAGTTCCTGAGATTAGCGCGTTCAAACAAACAAACAAACTCTTCAGCTTTATAATATTAGTATAGATTAGAAAGTAAGTTGAATTCCTGTTAACATTCTTGTTCAGTTGTCAAGAAATTTTACAAAAAAAAAGGAAGAAATGCGCGTAATTATTTTTCTCTCTCCCCTAATTTCATCTAGCATCCTACATCTACGTATGTATGAGTTTAAATCTAGAATCGTTATTGAAGCGATTCTCGAGTGTCGGCGTTTGGGTTGTCGCCAAACATCAGAGCACATTATCATTAGAGATGAAAGCTTCAAAGCGTTGCTTTGATTAAAATTAAACAATGTATATGTTTAAATTTGACGCAATGTGCGAAATTATTTAACGCAAAACTGGATCAACGTAGGCATTAGTACTGTATTATTTTGGTCTTTCTTCAATTGCCTCAATACTTAGAAATACAAATTAATAGTTTGAACGGGAAGAATTATTAGATTATTATTTCAATTTGTAAAATACTTCAGTCTCTAGTTTTTTGGAATCTTTTTTAACTTGAAGCATGAATAAATTAAAAAAAAATAGTTCAACGATTCACCTAATGACATAGAACAGACAATAGTTAACGATAACAATCTGAGGGCCGATCACAATCGGTGCAATTACTGTTCTATTAATTTTATAGCTTATCTTATAGCTTATCTTATGTTTCATAAAAGTATGTAATATCTATATAAAGGTACTCTTATGAGATATCAGTATATTTTCTAAGTACCCTTTAATTTGTGGAATCTGTTCTCATATGAGTGGTGGTTCTTATGCGAGTAACAAGTCATATCGAGGTCAATAATATTAAAACTAGCATGATCACTGAAGTTTAATAAGCACTTGTAGATACTTAGGCTTTAAAATAAGTTAGTGACGAAAAAAAAGGTCAACCACAAGGAGAATACGGTTCCCTCCTCCAGAACAGAGTGTTCATAAGTACGTACCTATTCTAGTCTAAATCTGTTATGTGGAAGAAGTTACAAATATTCTTACAAGTTTGAATCCTAGACACAAATATATCAAGTTATAAAAAAAAAATCATGTTAAATATTTTAGGTACACGTGTTCTCACTTAACTAAACTGTAGGGATTTAACGCTTACATCTAACAGGTACGGTAATTATTCACACGACACATACCTACATAGAACACAAATACTATCTCAGGTGCCAATTTGATTTTGCTTGTTACAGCGATACTTGTCTGTGAAACAATGTTTCAAAATATATTTCAAAATTACTACGAAATTCCTACATTAATTACTTGTTCTAACAGATGTTTGTTGTGTTATTGAAATATAATACTGAGAATAAATAACGGTATTATGAATCTAGTTATTAATGTATTCATAACTTGCAAATATCAAGTATTTAATAAATAAATACTATTTATAATTAAATATTTCGAACATGGAGGTAAAATGCCATATCATCCGCAGGTTCCTGAAATACCGTGAATGTGCTATTATTATCGTTCAAGCCATATTGATCGACGTGCAGTGTAAGTAGGTCGAATACAAATTATTTATGTTTCAGATACACTCTAAAATAGTAAATGTCACTTTTAAAGACCATATTTCGCAATGGTAAAGGTGGAGAGTAAGTGAGCGTAGAGTCGCGCCTTGCGTAGGTCGTAAAATATACTTACAAAGTTAAGAAACGTTTGTGGATATCTTCAAAAGGTACCGCGTTGCTTCAGGAGAGACGCCGGTTATTATGGGTTTTTACAGCCGTTGTGAAATTTCCGCCGTGGCCTATCGCGGCGCTACCTACGTGGAGGATCTTCAACGCAATCTCAATAAATAGTAGTCGAATGCTTAAAACATCTGAAATGGCTTTGAAGATGTGAAACACTTAAAATTTAAAAAAAAACTATTTAGTAAAACTTGCAAGGGTTCCTTAACCTTAGATTAACTACAAGAATGAATATGTATGATGGACTCAGTAGGAGTTACCGATTACATTAAATCAGTATGCACAAATTATAATAGAGCCATGAACGAACCATAACTGTTTAGTCGTAAAAATACGAAATAGTAGATCATAACGGTTATACTTTGATGCTCGCGTAAAAAACAGGTAAGACCTTCCACCGGTTTAACCTCTGAACTGTCGCGTAAAAAGAAATTTTACTTGCCAATTTTGAAGTTTGTGAGTAAATTTTTTATCTACAAATGAGTTAAGCTTCTAAAATTGTTACGCGCTTCGCTGACGGCTCAATAAAAAGGTACCTGGGGATCAACTTCGAATTCATATAGGTTTTACGACCTTAGTGACTGTAATAAAAATACATGTATATTCGCACAGGTAGAAAGCATTTTCACAACAAGATTTCCTAGATATCACCAGAGATATTGCAATTGAATTTTAAATGAGAAACGTGGAATTATCTTTCTGAAATTTACGTTTGATGAAATTTTCTGCGGGCTCCCAATTGCTTGTGCAAAATGGGTTGTCTTTGTTTTAATCTGAATAATAAAATATGTTATATTACGACTTCTGTTGTACACATTTTAAAGTAATGCTTTAACGTATAATAAATTTAGGTATCTACCAAAAAATAAATTGGAGTATATATTTCTGATTATAAAACCGCCATTTTGAACGCTCATAAGATCCTTCACCAGAAACCCCAAAGTCATATAGGTAGTGGCTGATATTTTCAAGAGGCGTACAATTGACGACCCGCGTGGCTGAGCGGTCACCATACCGGTCTGACACGCAGTGGGTCCCGGGTTCGATCCCCGGCCAGACAGACATC
>MOOZ01002613.1:93821-107308 GCA_002930495.1 Cecropterus lyciades
AGATTTCTGTTCTGGGTCTGGGTGTTAGTGTATTCGTTTTTGTGTGTCCATGGCACCCACGACACAGGAGAAAATCCTACTGTGGGGCTATGAGTGTGTATAAAAAAAAAAAAAATTATAATGTGTCATACTCATGATTTTAATACCTATAACGATTTATTGATATACAATTGAAATAAAAGTTAAAAACCCAATAAATCATCCTGAATAAACGTTAGTTAAACTTAACAACATTTTCAAACCTAACGCGTAACACCAAACTCTATTGGTTAAATAAGTTCGTACACCACGAACATAATGGTATATCAAGATATGTACGTGGTCAACCCCAAGTGATGTACTATAGTTCAGATATTTAGAGTAACATATATGTAAAGTGACAATGGTGCGTCCTGGTATTTTATTTCCATGCCCCGGTTCCGGGACGCGACCTTATAGTGTCTGTTATATTAATTGTGTTTATTCTCTACCTGCCTTTTTTGGCAAATACCTACCCACGAAATACACACGTCAAATTTACTCTATTAGGTATATAAAAGACATTTTTTCATAAGCCCAGTTTCTGACGGCAATAAATCTCTCGATCCCGCGAGAGTTGTACAAAATTAAACAGAACGCGGTTACTTAGACAAAGCTCTTGAACCGAGATTGAGTGCAATTTGCCACAAAGCATCTGCGACGGAGTGCCGTGAAGTTATATTCGTAACCACGTAGACATGAGTGTGATCCTTTGGGAACATTAACTACTGTATGCTATGATTTATTAAGCTATGCGGATGTTATCTGTGACATCGTAGCTCTTAATCAATATTCCATTGTATAATATCTAATAGGCGAAGTTGTATAATACCTTCTATATTTTATAACATTGGAGTAAAACAAGCATGCAATTTTTAAACTTGATAGTTTGTGGTTATTGAAAATTTTAATGACTGAGCTGACTTCCCGAAGAAAGACTATATAAATGTAGACTTTTAAAACATGAAGTCATAATGACGACATAATTAAAAAAAAACTTACCCTTATAAATGATTCACATTATAGTAACCGCTAGGAATCTCGTTTCCAAAACACATATTATAAAGTTGACTTATAATAAATTATTAAACTATTACATAATAAGAATGAACAGTATTTATCCCTGTGAACGTCAGCATAAAATATGTAGGTACGTAGGTATTACAAAGTGTCAACCTGCGGACAATCAAGACAATTAAAATCAATTTCAGCAGTGGTCCTGTGCTTCTGTCTAACTTGGGACATGTTTCAAAAGTTATTTGTCAGATCGCACGGGACCCGATGGCCAGGTGTCATTAATGCAATGGTTTCTTAAACGAGAGGGCATATGTAGAAAGTACCTAAGGCCTGCGTGGACTGCGAAGCTCAGACGCTCAGTTCTTTATAGAACCGAGTTTTAGTCGGTAAAATAAATAAAAGTCTCTTTTATAAGATAGGTAAAATTAACATAAAAACTTCACGTTATACATGATGTGTGTGATTGTTACGTGAAATTTAATTCATATTCCATCTTCCATCATATCAACCTTAATCTTTCTTTCGTCGGTCCATTATAAACTAGTAGTTATTAGTAATTAGTAAACTTTAATAAGATGTACCAGTTTCACTTTAAATACACTTTTTAGTTATGAACATTTGACGTCAAAAGTTAAATTTATACAAAATGTTCTGTTTAATACATTACTCGTAAACGTTGTACACTTTGTTAAGACTTACTTATGGTCACCCCTGCTCGTAAATGTTGATGAATATGTAAAGACTTACTGAAACTAATACAGTTTTAATCTACACCAATATGAAGTAAAATAGTCTAAATTCTGGACCTTCATGTTCGGGGCTATTAATTCCGGATCTCCAAGCCGCAATCCGTCGGTCTCAAAACGCGTACAATTACGAAAGTTCTTGTTATTTTACGGACATAGTGTCGGAATATACCTACTGATTAAGTAAGTTGAACAAGTTGAAAGGAATGGTCAGAAATACCAGAACTAGATTACAACTAAAGCTAGTATATTACTTCTTGGTATAACTGTGACGGCACCATTTAAACATCTTATTACAACAGTGTGAGTGTTGCTGTGTTGTTCAAAGGGCGTGTTAAGCCAAACATATTTATATGAGAGGTTCTAACTTAGTCTTCAGGGGTAGCAAAGCAGACAGACCTGCAAATCTCCTATCCTAAATGTGTAGGTATGAATTCTAGGGAAGTTGCATAACGTGAAAAGTAAACACCGTAATTTGCCCAGAACCGGATCGTAACACTCGGAGTAAGACATATTTTAGTAATAGCAGTTACTAGTGATTATAACAGTATAACAGACATTTAACATCATGCTTATTTAGTGTAGTATTTTAAAATAAAGGAGGATGTCAATACGGTTCTAGTACTGAGATCCTCCTCCTTTTTGTGAAGTCGTTTAATAAACGTTACTACAGTAACAGTTGACATTTGTTCTCGCTCGTTAGTTCCCGGAACCGCAAATCGGTGTTCTCAAAGTAGTAACAATCATTGAAGGGACAATTGTGCCCTATATTATACACAACCTTCAGTACTATTGTTATTTTACAACCCGTGGCTAGCAGAAGGATATAGAAAAGATTACGACGAAGGGGCGATCAGAGTGGCCACTTTTACGACCTACTTTAATTAGGTTCTATTATAAAACAATTAGTCTATTATACCACCCAAGTTTTCCAGGTGGTAGAACTAGAGTAGTTTGACCGGGCAGTTACCACCGCCACACCTAATTCTAGCGTGAAGCAATTCTTTTGTTTCGTTGGACGAGTATGGTTGCCGGCTCACTTATTTATGAGGCGACCATCTCAGTCCTCGGGAGTAGCAACGCATCCTGTGATTGACTTCAGATAAAACCCTTGTTCTATATGAGGTTGCTTACAGATGTCCATGGGCGGCAGTAACCACTTACCATCAGGTCAACTGCATGCTCGTTTCTTATTTCAATCTGATAAAAAGAAACACCTGCATAGGTGGTAAACTTTGATTGTTAACTGTAGCTCCATAAATGTTACACTGGTTTTATATTAAGTAGTTTTATTTTTTTCAATGTTGAAAAAAATCTGCATCTCATGTTATAAATAAGATTTTGATTTTTTTTTAATTGGTTTACCTTTTACGGCTATATTATTAAACGAATTATTATCATTTAATTTTGGAGACAAGTTTCCAATATGTAATCAGATCCCTCCTTTGATTGAATATTGGTATCTAAATAGTACCTACCGATCTAGAAATAATAGAACATGTCGTCGATTAAATAATATCGATTATTAAATTTGTAAATTATAGTTAGCGTTCAAAAATATAAAGTAAATAAAGTCAATATTAATATTAATTAGAAGAACATAATAAAATGAATATGTGCACAAATAATAATAAAAATGTGCCAATGAACAATGCCACCTAAATTATAAATAGCGCTTTGTACACGCAGCCTCGTGGGATTTTTTCCTGTGTCATAGGTGCCATAGGTACACATCGCCCAACCCCAAAACAGACATCTACATTCATCATTTAGATATCTGTCTGGCCGGACATCTTGGAAACCACTGCGGTATATAGCGGTCAGCATGTCGGCAACATGAGTCGTCAAATTAAGCTCATTTATCTAGAACGTTTTTAATTTTTTTTTTTGCTCATTTTCATAAAGAGTAAGACACATATATACGTACGTACATACATAAGTTTTATGTTTGTAGGTAAACAACTTCAGTTACACACATTGGATAAATATTTTCGGGGTAAACGTGTATTTTCCAGTTGAGTCGACCGTGAAAGGTGCACATTTTGCTAAAATGCAATGTCGGAACAGATTTTACAAAACTCCGGAAACACTAGACTTATTCGGCAAATTGTGCAATAGAAGTCAGAAAGAAAAGTGAAAAGTAAGCTATATTTCTTGATTTTTTTTTAAGTGTTATTTAAAAGTAAACAAGACATCATAGTAGGACACGAGCATCTGAAACCACACATAGAACAGAACAGAACAGATGTTATGTCAAAAGTTAATTAAAATACATTAGTAAATATAAGAATGATATGCCGGATTAAAAATGTATTTAGCTACATATACACTTATTATGAGTGTCTATATCTGTGGATTACATCTTTTATTACTCGTAAGTTGATGAAGATGAGCGTGCCTCTGAAATGACAGTATTTACCTTTAAAAAAATTAACATTAAACATTTTACCAATTTACAGTTAGGTCATGCAAATTAGCAGTCAATTATATCTACCAATAACTATAATTATGTTGTTAAAAACGTCGATGCTGTCCTGTGTCGTTGGTGCCATGGACACACAAAGACCAACACACAAACACCCAGACCCAGAACAGAAACCTAAACTCATCATTCAGATGTTTGTCTGGCCGGGGATTGAACCCGGGACCCACTGCGTATCAGACCGCTCCGCCACGCGGGTCGTCAACAATTAATAGATAATTGTGAGTCAGCATCAGTAATAATGAACAAATTGAATGAAAAAGAAACACAATTTTTCATCATGCTTGAACAACTCACGAAAAGTCGCAAATTCAGAACCAATTCTTTCCGCAAGGTTGCAACTTTCCGTCCTGGAATTGTAAAGGTAAAAATGCAATGCCATTATTCTTCGTAAGAGCATTTGCTACGTGTAACGTTTCCTTCACTTGAGTGTAATTGCTTCGTTTTAAAATATGTGTGTCTTCGTATTAACAGATGGTTTCCGTGTCTCCTTAAGTTTTTACAAAGAAGTTATAAAAGCCGAACATAAAGGTTCTTTCTTTTTCCTATTCTGTTAAAGATGAAAAACCCATAAGATAAGATTAGAATTAAAGGATACAAATCTATGTTAAATTGTACAAAAATATAGTATATCCCAAATAATTTTAAACTTTACCGAACACCACTTTCAATCAAAACCACGACAACCCGTTTCTGCCCAATAACAGTAGCTTAACTTGCTGTCTTCTGGTTTAAAGGTAAGGGTGACATACAAATATTTATCCGACGCGTTCCAATTGCACGTTGCGCCTGTACTCAATCACAGATGTGGCCACTTACTATCACGTGGACTGCATGCTAGTTTCCTACATCTATATGATAAAAGCTAGAGGGGTGATAGTCTAATGGCTTTAACTTAAGTTTCAATCAAAGGTTCGAAATTCGAATCCCAGGCTCCAATGATTTATTTTAAATGATTTACGTATTAGAAATGAATTATCAAAGCTTCATGGTGAAGGAAAATATGGAGAGAAAACTTACCTGAGTTCTCAAAAAAGTTCCCAAGGTTGTGTGAAGTCTACCTATCCGCACTTTTAATAGGAGATTCGCTATTTTGACAGGAGATTCGTTGACAATGATGATATCATAAAAACAATTAAAAGAGGTAGCAGATCTCAGAAGGACCCACTTATTTTTATTACGTTTTACCACAAGCGATATAAATTTGGACAAAAATATATAGCCCTGTTAATTTGAAATCCTGTTCTAACAACGAGGGTTAAGATATTTAATCCGTTGTTAATCAGCAGTAGACGGTTATTTTACGACTAGAAACGATCCTTTGATCCTTTAATATTAACTTTTAATAGCCGGCTATTTCGCGAGAATTAATATGAAATTTGCATGTTAATCGTCCATCCGGTATAAAATCGTAACTTCCAAGATGAACTTTCTCGCCTCGTTAATGAAATTTCTAGCGGGGCTTCAAATTGTTCCTAATCAACCGTTTGAATAGTAATTTATCTTGAGACTAATGTAATAGATACAGACTGGGATGTGGAGGTATAATAGCGAGTAAATTGTGTGACTAGTTATGCTCGTGATTTCACCCGCCGTTAGTGTTTATTACACGAAGGTACATTTTAGAATTTAAGATATATCTGTGCCCAATTTGATCCAAATTGATTGATTGCATTTATAAGTACAAATTTATAAGTAATACAGTACATATTTATAAGTAATAACAGTAGCAAGAAGAACATTATCAGTAGTAGAAGCAGCAATGTAAATTTTTAAGCAATGACTTCTTTCAGCCCGTATAATGACAAAAAAATTATATAACAATATTTTACAAGATTAATGCGAATACACACAACACGTACAAAAGATTTGCTACGTCTCTCAGTTTCTGCCAGGTATTATAGGTAGAGGACCAGTTTAAGGCAAATAGAAAAGCCGACATATTTTATTACATTCTTAGGTAAATAGTTAAATATTTTGATATTAGTGTAGTTATGTGCATAAATATATACATATAATGCATAATATGAAATTGTGTGTTTAGCTTATCTTCCGATATTTACAGATTTTGCACATAATTGGACCGAGTGTATGATTACAATTAAACTTTATGGGTATTTAATTCGTATTCAATCATGTTACACACTTCAATTCAAATTACATGTTAATTCTGTTACCTTATTATTCTGAATTAATTAAGGAAACAAAACGAAAAGCTTAATCGGTTGAACGGACGTTAATTTTGTGTTGCAAAAATGATTAATTAATAGCAAATTAATGTATGTCGCGACATTAAAATAATAAACAGTTGAAGACGTAACTTTATCCATTTAATGTGGAAATTTTTAACGAAATATATCAGGTAGAGGTAGACATGGCAAGGTACATACGCGTATTCATTTTCACTTGTATGGAAGGCGAAGGAAATTCTGAAGGTTTTATCTGAAGTCGATCACAGATGCGTTGCCACCCCGAGGACCAAGATGGTCACCTCATAGATAAGTGAGCCGGCAACCACTACCTTCTTGCGAAACGCAAGAATTGATTCACGCTAGGAATAGGTGTGGCGGTGGCATATCCGCGGTGGCACTTCATTGGTACAACCCAGAAAGATACTCATCAAAACCACTGTCACGAATTAATGTACCCCGAATATAGCGGTAATTTGGGAAAAAGGGATGTTTTTCGATTACGTTGCATTTAACTTACTTATGCAATTTTTCATTTCAATAATTTCAAAAGAGTATTATATGATTATTAATATGTCCGATCGGTTTTTGTTCCGTACATCTATGTGACTTTTTGACTTTGATAGTCGTTCTTTACCGCGGCGTGGCGTCACCGCATGGCGTAATGTCTATGAGCCTTGAGAATCCCCTTGTTCCCGGGCTATTCCCTCAGTGTCCACCGGTGTTATTGGCTACCGTTGGGTAGCCGTACAGAGTGGCGTCTTCAGTGGTGGCGCTAGGCTGCTACTGCAGACATAGGCCCCCTGGTGGTCGGGGGAGACCAGTCCCTCGAGTTCACGAGGGAGCGGACGCCCTTCGGGAGGTCACATCTATGTGCAGATTGAATCGATCGCGTCTGTTTTCCTGATATTACTTTAAGGAACTGCTAAGAAATATTTTTAGTTAACTAAAAAGTTGTTGTATATATTTGTATAAAATTAGTTTCATCTAAATATATTAAACATTTTTGATTTTAAAACACGTACACTATTAACAAAACTATTGATTCAAATTATCATGTTCGTTAAGTTCTGCTTTTGTCCATCTGCAGATTTAATTGTCTGATTTAATCAATTCTATCCCACCAAAAATAGTACTAAGATAACCTTTACCTCAAAATTCCCAGACCGGAGATTGCGGGCTTATCCCTCATATTTTCTGGATTTCATTAAATTCTCGAGACTCCACTTGTTCAATTTCTCAATTGTCTCGAGCGGACGTGAAACCGTTACCTCAGAGAGCAATTCCTTTTAGTGAATTTTTCATCGCATTAGAGCAATAAAAGTGGCGGATATGCCATCTCGCTTTATCGTTATGAGGCTAATAAACGAAACCACTTCAATTATCACTTCGCTGCTTATGCAACGATATACGAAATTTATATGTGAATTCGTTATCCTCGACCGCGGGAATAGAAAAGAAAGAGGGATAGAATAAAACGATAATGTTTAGACAGAAATAAGTTACAAACATGTAAGGCAGTCTACGTATTTTCTTTTATAATATTGAGTAGCAAACGAGGATGCAGTCCACCTGATGGTAAGTGGACACTGGATATGGACATCTGCAAACAACTTTATATAGAACAGTGGGTCTATCTGAAGTCAATCAACAGTTGCGTTGCTATTCCCGAGGATTAAGGTGGTCGTCTCACATTAAAGTGAGCTGCAATTACAACCTTCCATCGAAACGCAAGAACTGTTTCACCCTAGAAATAGATGCTACAGTGGTACCTCCTCAGTCGGACCATATTAATTCCACCACCTTGTATCGCAAGTTATTTATGATGGTTTGGAGAATGTGCAATATGATAAGACACCTTCGAAAAGAAGAAGGCGTTAGAACTCTTAATAGTTCGACTCCGAAAGCCCCACCACTACTCTTATTTCCGCCTCATAACACCAGTGTAATGCGCTGCTGTGTTCTGGTCTGAAGGGTGTGGTATGGGAGACATACTTATCCGAGGTATTCCATCTTAGTACTCAGGAGTAGCAATGCATCTGTGGCTTACCTTAGGTGAGACTTTGATCTTACCTAGGGTAGATTACAGATGTCCATGGGCGGCAGTAACCACTTACCATCAGGTGGGCTGCATGCTCATTTGCTACATCCATACAATAAAAAAAATATTCGTACTCTTAACCTTAATTAGCATATTATCTTTTAAAATTATGATGTCAAACTCATGTCCTCTCTCCTCATTCACCTCACCTTTACCCTCGACGCTCATCACCATTTCTCACCACATTAAAACATTTCACCACTGCTTGTTACATATTTTAATAATATCAATGGCCGAAATAACAAATTTCATACTTACTTTCTTTATAAAATAAATGATTATACCAATTTAGATTTTATTTATGTAAAATAACCAGAGTCTCTGATTTCAACACTAAGTATTCTGTCCCTCATTAATTGTACGAAGACCATTTCGTAATTTTTATGAGGTATATGTATGTTACATGTCGTCATCAACTTATTTTGATTTATAAGTCGTTTGGATGGATTCTAATGGATCTAATGTTAAATTATTTTCAATGACATTTTCCAAAGTTTGATATTGTACCAATCTAACCAAAATGGTAAAATATAAATATCCAAAATTTCATTGCAATAAATAAACAGGGATATCTTAAATTTGTAATCTTGGATCCGATCCAATCTCGAGAAAATGTTCTTATAACCGTATTACCCCGCAGTTTAATTAAGCTGAAAATATTTAATGGCAAATAGGGAAACATTACTTTTTGGCGAAATTAAAAATCTTGGAGCGTTGTTTGATTTTTGCGATTTATTTATTAGGTCGAGGATCTCTTCGAGGTATGACTCTAAAACTACCACCTTGTGGGGTGGTAGTTTTAACAACTAAATACTCATTAATCATAACAGTATAATATAATTCGATCCGCGTGGTAGAGCGGTCACCATACCGGTCTGCCACGCTGTTGGTCCCGGGTTCGATCCCCGGCCAGACAGATATCTGAATGATGCTTAGATTTCTGTTCTAGGTCTGGGTGTTTGTGTATTCGTCTTTGTGTGTCCATGACACCCACGACACGGGAGAAAATCCTTCTGTGGGCTATGAGTGTAAAAAACGTTTATGTTTATGTTTAATGTTCTAGTTAGAAAATGGTGATTTTGTTTAAAGATTGAAGTAATAATAAAAGTGCATGTAACCGACCAGATGGGCACTTCCACCCGTTGACATTTTTTTATAATTTAAAGTAACACGAGCATGCAGTCCACCTGATGGTAAGTTGTTACTATAGGCATCTATAAGCTACTTCATACATAACAGGGGTTCTATCTGAAGTCAAGTCTCAAATAAAAATGAGCCGGCAATTATACCCTTCTACCGAAATGCAAGAACTACTTCACTGTATATATAGGGGAAGCGGTGGTACATCCCCGGTTGAACCACACTCTTATACCACCTATATCTGTAAAATTCCACATAGCATAGAGGTTCTTACTGTAGTCAATTCTCCACACTCTTCAGCCGATAGGAATGAACTGCTTCACGTACGTAATAAGTATGACAGTTGTACGTCGCTGGTTAAATCCTACTAGCTCTACTACTCTGCCACCATCTTCACTATCACGTAAGGTAGTCTCGCCGGAGATGAAACAAATAATTTTGTTTGACACTAACGCCACAGTGTGGCAATGTCTCGGTACCTTCGAAAGGACTGTTTGCTCCATAGCTACAATTTGTATAAAAAATAAAAGATCAGAACAGATTTAAATATAATGCGACGCTTCCTCTTTTCACTTGGACCAAACAGTGTCCGAACGTAACACAATTTGAAGTTAATTTGAGCGTTGAATTGAAGGATTAATAACAGAAGATTACACCAAGGAACGATTTCATTCTAGCTCATTTTCTTGTGAATTGATTGAGCAAAATTGAACGCATTTTCTACACGATTAATGTTTATTAGATATATATTACATAAATTTAGATTAGATTAGAGTTTAGACTTCTTTTTATATATAGATAATTGGAGCTATAAATCAGTTTTTTGTGAGGTTTAAAGGATTTCAACTTTAACATTGTTGTTTCATGGATCAGTTAGGATATGTTTACTTTTATACTGATAGGAATATCTTACTCGTTTTGTATGCAGGAAAGATGTAATAATATGACCCTTGAAATCTTAGTGAATTCCGATTTTATTTATAAATTCAAATTTAATTATGCGCGCAAGCAAACATTAATAGCTAAATAACTTGCAGTTTAAACTATTGGTCTAGAATCAAAAGTTATGTACTTATATATATCTTAGATGAACCATTAAAAAGGACATTTAACACTTCATCCTCTAAAGCAGCGGTTAGGAAATCGTGGCTCGAGGGTCGCTAGACCCGTTATTTTTGATAGCCAAATTTTCTTATTTTCGCCGTTTTTTTTTTACTGACCGTTTTTTTGCCGTCAAGTGGTTTTATTCATTTATTAATAAAAATGTCAAGTCAAGAGTGGAACGACGGTTTTTTTGCGTGTCAAATTGTTTAGTCGATCTATCGTTCCTTTTCTCGACAATTTTTCTTGATGAATTTCAAAGACAACTGCCGACGAATTGCCATTTCTTCAAGCAGCTACTAGGTACATGACACGTGTTATTAAAGTACGATTGTCAATCGGTAATGTAAAAAAACGATCAAATAAAAATTATAAGTTATTTTATTGTAGCTTTTATTTCCACACAACAAATTCCGCAAATTAACAAAAAATTTATTCCCGTCAAATATAAATCGTCACAAAAGTTTAATTGATTAAGAAATAAATATTCCCCACAAAACACATTCACATTTTGTGTCAAGATTACCAAGCCGGTTCAATCAGTAACAAATTCCCGTAACAACCATAGAGACCGCTTATTAATTCCATTTTGCACCCTCTTACATAAATTTCACAAAAAAGTATTATTACGATCTAAATTGCCGCTGTAACCCAGTAGCACTCAGTTTCTTACCGCATACATAAAAAATATGATAATGGCGCGATATTATTTGGATAAGACATTCAAAAGCTTATTACCTTTAAGACAGTGATACTCAACAAACGTAACTGTAACGTAGCGGTGGTGAGATGCTCTTATGTGGAGAGGTGCGGTGACGAGAGCGGTGAGATGAGGCGAGGGGGGTGAGGAGAGGAGAGGTGTGGTGGTTGACGTTTGACAGAGCTATCATTATATTTAAAATA
The DNA here is from genome assembly GCA_002930495.1 of Cecropterus lyciades. Classification (NCBI taxonomy): domain Eukaryota; kingdom Metazoa; phylum Arthropoda; class Insecta; order Lepidoptera; family Hesperiidae; genus Cecropterus; species Cecropterus lyciades. Next base: position 105,519 of record MOOZ01002613.1, read on the forward strand.
AGAATAGGAATGAGAACAATATAATTTAATAGTCAAATATTCCTAAAAAGTGTATTTTATTTATCGCATGTCCTTCCCGTCGTTATATAATGTTGATTTCATTTCCTTTTTCCTTAACTTAATAAAATACGTTTTACTTTAAGTTTATCGCGATGTCAGCCGATAGTATGATAATATATATAGATTAATACTTTAGGAGTACAAGTAATAAAAATTTGGTAACATCCTTAGTAAATTTCAGTTGATAAATATTAGTTAAATGATTGAAATATAATAAATAGTTCGTATTTTTCTTATTAATGTTTCACTTTATTAGTGAGTAGCTATATGTCTACGTCACCTTATGAACGTTTTAAATTTTACTCCTCTTTAATATCGTCTTTTCTACACGCTATACATACATGTTCCTTGAACCCAATCCAAAGTTAAGACATTATGTAAATTCTTAAAAAAATAATTTTAAATTCTAAATAAATCTTGTATTAGATAATCGACTATAGATTGACATTCGAAAGACATTTATAAATGTATTTGAGCACATTTTTAAAGGAAGTTTTAAAAGTTTGAGCACCGTTAACAGTTTTTCAGTTCGAGTAAAGGGAGAGGAAACGGAAAGTGTATTTAATTTCAACAAAGTTACAGAAGCTTTCAAAGTCTTACTTCATATCCTGTGAAATTGACGGCCTGATACCAAAACCTTCAAATTACCAATTTTATTAAGCCTTGCCGAAAACTCAATTCGAATTTAAATTCGGAATTTAGAAACAATTGACTTCCACAAGACTTTTACAAGATATTTATGTTGAACAAAAAACTGACTAGACTATCCTGGCTGGTATAATCAGGGTGTAGATTAGATTGAATCGATCTTCTAAGTCTGCAAAAGGTACATCTACGAACCTTTCGCAAGAGATCGATTCTTGATCTTATTGCAGTCCAACATCATTCAAATTATTAGTAAGTTTCATTTACATTTTAGAACATTTTACATCTTGCATTACATTCATAATTAGCCTTTTATATAATTTCTATCAGTGTTCATAAGTGTTACTTTATTACTATATCAGTTAGTATCATGAAAACAATCAATATCATTAACAGAACCTCACCAAACATTATAAGCCTCTACTCGAAACAAAATTCGCGGTCGCGTAGAGCTGTTTTCCGAACATCGTTTAGTAAATACTCTATACTATAGAATACTAGCTGTATAGAATTCTACTATAGAATAATATACTATAGAATACTAACTGAAGTACATACCCGAGCTTCGCTACATGATAAAATAAATTAGGTTTTACTCGCTAACCTTTGGGAGGTACGTGATAAATGATAAGGATCTTCCAAATAGAAAATGAAACGTTAATCTCGTATATGCCATCAAAAGATTGCTATTTTTAGCGTTTTCTTTTTATTTAAACGGAAAACAGAAATATGAAAGTCTGAAACCAAAGTGTGAAGTGACGTCATTAATAGTCGCCTACTTTAAATAGCGAAAAATATCGAATTCAAAAGTAGCTTGTAGGCTGACTTGTTAAATAAGCTACATCCAGGCAAAATTTCATGTAATTCGGACCAGTCGTTTTTGCGTTATTGAGTAACACACCATCTGATTTGTATACATTACTATAGATAAATAAACAATTAGAGGGTATCTTAGTCGAACAATTAAAATGGCTCAATAGGAAAGTAGATATTTTTAAATCAAGCAGACATTTAATTTATTTGTAAATATTACAACGCTACATTACAAAATAGTCGTATATGCGGTTACACATATACGGTTAATA
>MOOZ01002613.1:248613-267159 GCA_002930495.1 Cecropterus lyciades
GCAGTGGTTACTCACCATCAGGTAGACTGCATCAAACCTACTTCGATCTGATTAAAAAAATAATCACTACGCCACGTGATAGTGATGTTATCAACATTTAAATGCTGCCTTTATTGACTCTGTGAGAACTTTGTAAACCCCACTTTCGATTGACGAGAGAGCTATCTGGGGATTCACAGACAAACAACGGCTATCTGCGTTGTTTAAGTTCCGGGAAATTCCCTTTTAGTGTTGCAGTTGTGTTATCTATGGATAGGTCGATTGTAATTAATGAAAAGCGAGTGTCTGTCTGTAATTTGAAAAGAGGGTTGCAACCTTTTTTTAATAAATTATACACGGGTGATAGAACCAGTGTATCAGTTTTTGCGTTTCGGTGAGAAGGTGTTTCCGGTTCACTTATACATGAGGCGACCATCGTAGTTCTCAATAGTAACAACGCTTCATCCGACATCATCCGAAGCAGGGAAGCGCCCATAAAGTTTATATATTAGTTATAATGCAAAGAGATTTTATACCTACTTTAAATTCATTTGATATCCTTCCAAGTTGATATCAAAGGTCGTTGGACTCTTAACAGCTTTATCTTGTAAAAAGTAATGTGGTTAATGGTATTCCCTCTACTATGTGACAATCTCGAATCAAAGGGCCAAATTGGACTACTATTACGGGTTCTGTATTTTTGGTTAGAAATCTTTAAAAAGTAGTTCAATCTTTAGAGAATAAGCTTATACTAACAATTAATAAGCTCGTTAAAAAAATAATTGGTAGCATCAAATAATAACTTAAAGTATTTAGTATTTTATTTTTAGCAAATAATAAAAGAAAAAAGTATTTCTAAAGAATAGTCGATCTTCAATTTTATTTTGTCGTATAGAAATCATTTATTCGTTCGAATGTACATATATCTCCTCCGTCTCTATTCACGTAAAATTTTCGATAAAATCCAGTCGACTTATTTCATAAATAGTCAGTGAAGAAATGTGTACTTATGTACGCGCGTGAGAAGTTATACTTCTTTGGCATCATTAAATAACCAATAATACATATTTAATATTAAAAATTTAATAAAATATTTAGTATTAATTATGTTAAACAATAATATTTTAATTTATATCAATAAATAATACATGCGGATCGATAACCTCAATTATATTGGAGCACTTGAAATGTCTATAAACACAATTTCTTCACTAATATTTACGAATATTAATCAAAATATTTAATTTAATTCACTACTGAATATACGACGAACAGAGGCGACGATGGTGCCAACTTGCGCGACTAATAGAGGTTCTATTTTTATTTTATTGGTAGCTTTTGTTTCGAGACTGTAACCGCTGCAACTTCATACTGTAACTTTCGTGTGACGAATCTTAAAATTTTATTCTCATATTTTTTTCATAACGCGCCTAAAGAAGTATAACTCCAAAAATTGGATTTTGGATTTATGTCTTTTACAGTTTTAAATTGCAGTTTAAATTTTATTTAATGGTACAGGTACAACAATAACAACCCCGTTTTTTTCGTTGTGCTAAAGAACCCTATTATTTCTCAGTTTCCAACCCTCACTTCCGCGACAAGTGGAATGTAGCGATATTTTTCCCGGCCTTTTCGCTTCAATCCGGGACGCGACAGCAAGTAACCAGACCTGCTCGCCGGAAATAGGTAAACCAGATTTCCTGTTGAATCCTAAACGGAAAATGTACTTTTGACACGCTGGGTTTGAGTGGAAGACTGTGAAAAGATTTTGGGGAGAAGAAAAAAGGTTTTGATGTAAAATTCTTTTCTTTTTTTTTTTACATGTCGTATAAGCCTATAGATAATACCTATAGACAACATGATTTTAAAGCTTTCTTTTTATTGTTGCCAATGTCACGTGTTGTTTTTATTCAATTTCAAAATCATATACAGAAAATTACTAATAGAATAATAATAGAATGACGTAAGTATAATATTTTGGTTTTATCGCCTCAATACAAATTGTACATATAACTTAAAATAGCCAAATTGCCTACCAATACAATCTGAGTTATTTAGTCATTAGCTCTAAAATTGCCGCTTCTACAAGATTCGAAATTCATTGTGGTTTCTTAATTAACAGTATCAAGGCGTAAATATGTTTGTCTAGTACCGATACAAATGTAAAACTTAATTTGATTCATATTTTACAGGAATTTATTGGAAAGTAAAATTTTAACTACGTTTTAGATACGTAATAAAATTTTAATTTAAAGATAACGTTATAAAATTTTAACGTTGTAAGGGTTGTATAGTGTCTGAAGGGGTAAGAAAAAGCAAATGTGTTTCCGTAGTGACCGGTACACATACGTACATTGTACGCCTTATTAGAAAAATAAAAGTATATAATTACTATATTTTATAATGGTCTATTAACTGGCTTTCATTCGATATCCATAAAGTGGTAAAAAAATTTTTTTGTCACCACTATATGGATATCAAACGAAAGCCAGTTAATAGACCTTTACAAAAAAAAGACTCGCAAATGCCATATTTAAAAATTATATCACCTAAGACACTCCTTAAATTGTGACGAACCTAACAGTATTTCTTATGTCACAATCCGTCAATCCGATTGGCTTGTAGAGCATGCCAAAGAAATGGACATACAATACATATGCAATATATATACGATACATATACTCGAAAAACATTACTACCCTGATGCAGGTTAATTAATCAGTAAGATTGTTGTATGTCAGGGGTTGGTAACCTGCAGCTTGCGAGCCACATGCGGCTCTTTGGATGAGAAGTTCTCTTTAATTCAATTGACGTCCCACGTGGTGGAGCGGTCACCATACCGGTCTGATACGCGCTAGGTCCCGGGATCGATCCCCGGCCAGACAGACATTTGAAAGATGAGTTTAGATTTCTGTTCTGGGTCTGGGTGTTTGTGTATTCGTCTTTGTGTGTCCATAGTACCCACTACACAGGAGAAAATCCTACAGTGGGGCTATGAGTGTAGAAATTAAACATAAACATGTTTAATTCGCAATAATAAAGATGGCAGAAATAACGTTTTTATTGTTGGCAAGAAAAAATGTGACTCTTTAAAAACTCTTCCGACTCAAAACGTTGCCGACTCCTGTTGTATGTGAAGAAATAACCCTTTTTTCTACGCTTTTTTACTTGTTTGCTTACTTATTTATTTTTAATTTAGTTATTGCCTTTCTTACTTATCTTTCTTGATGTACGTACTGGATATTATTACGCAACTTTCTTGATGAATTTGTTTCTTGATGTACTTACTGGATATTATAACACAAATTTTGTTACGTAAACATTATTATATTTATTATTAATATTATATCTACATTAAATTGTACATTTCATCTGTATAAATAAAAATGAATCGCTAAATATGTTGCTAAGCGCAAATCATGAGGGCAGCTAAACCGATTTCGCTGATTCTTTTTTTTATAATATTCCTAGAAGTACGAGGATGGATCTTACGGAGATAAAAATTAAAAAAAAAAATGCTTAAATAGTCTAAAAAGAATACTTTCTACATTCCCATACAAAATATTCTTAATCTCAATATATAAATTTCATGCCACGTTGTTTGTCCGCTAAAGACTCCTAAACTACTGGGTATATAGGTAGGTATATATTATGGGTATATAACCGCGAACATGTCGTATTCTGTTGGGTGGTATTTCTGTTAGATGGTTAAAGGGTTCCGTACCCAAAGGGAAAAACCGGGACCCTATTCGTCCGTTGTCCGTCTGTTCGTCTGTCTGTCTGTCTGTCACCAAGCTTTATCTCATGAACCGTGATAGACAGATTTTTTTTACAAATGATGTATTTCAGTTGCCGCCATAAAAATATATACTAGAAACAGAATAAAATAAATATTTAAGGGTACTCCCATACAAGAAAAGTGACTTTTTTGCCGTTTTTTTTAAAGAGGAGGCATTGATTTAAAAAAGAGTGTTTTTCCCATAGTGAGGTATATTATATGTTGGTTTATCTCTGATTAGATATGCAGAAAAACAATAAATTTTGCTGCCAGATAATAACACTACATAAAATATTGTATACAAAGAAAATTTTGAATAATTAAAATAATCATTTTAATATTCACTTGAAAGGTAACTAACAAAGGATAACACCAGGAAAAACACCAGGATTTTACATACTAGAGCATACATATTTCGTCAAATTGGCATGCAAATTGTTACATAAATACGCGGTCAAAACTTAACTCTCCTTTTAGCAGTTGGGTACTAACAACACCAAAGTTTTTTTTAATGTCCTACGAAGTGGGCACGGTTCTGTTAGTAATTAACATAAAACTCACACGTCTAACTCTCCATATATAAATCGCGTACACACAAAAAATGTTTGAACCGCAGTAGTAATAGATATATGTATATTTTTAGGATTTTCATCATCTCTTTTCATAATATGGTGATGATGGTGAGTGGCCACAGATGTTGATCGCAGATCCGTTGCTACCCTGAAGACTAAGTTGGAACACTTCGAAGACATATGTTTTGTGTTACCTTTTTATAAATGTGGGTGTAACCGTTGGGCTGCATGCTCGTTTGCTACTATTATAAAAAAAAACTGGGACACTCATAAAAGTTATAATTATTTTTGGCTGTTAAGTTATATAATCTTCTATTTGTCATTTAACATTATGTTTACAGTTTTAGTAATTCCCGGGTCCCCGTCAAGCACACTGCTATATTATTAATTGTAAGTTTTGTTGTTGTATTTGTGTACTAATAATTTAATGATATAATACAAAGAACCTAATATTAGGGCAATAAAATAAAGGATTATCAATATTAGGCCTTTAATAAAGTTTGACACCTAGACAATGCAATGCACAAAAAGCCACTAACGGTCACCCATTCAATTCCTTATCGCGAAACGTTGCAAAACTTTGTAGAAGTATGCTCTAAAAAGTTTTACAACATCGAGGCATCCGGGTACACGTTGAAGCTTTCCCCCTCGATATCAAAATAACTGCTCTACATAAGATGCACGCTACAAAAATATAACCTAACTAACAATTACGTAGGCACTCCTTGCTCTATTTGGAAGTAGAGCAATTTATTTGCTCATAAAAGAGAGGTGTTACTTCATAGTCATAGGCTAGTTTTATGGACGTAGCCTCATAAAAATGCGTGTTGTTTATTTGGAGCTGTCAGAACTCGGGTCGTATGAATGTTTATTAGGCGTATGGTTTGGTATACACTTGCTTAATATTGTAGGTAGAGTTAAGTTCGATACTCCATGATATTGTTATAGAACGCTAACGCTACTATTTTCTGGAGGACTAAATTGGAATGCCACGCGGTTTCACTCGCGTCAATTAGAGAACAACTATTAAAAAAGTATTTTAAGAACATCGCGCTATGATCACTAAAAGTAAATATAGTTAAAATTACACGGAAAATGGAAGAAAAAAGAAACGCTTGGTAAAAGTATTAGTAAAGTCTAATAAATATGGATATTACAACCGTTCCGTAAGGAGCCGACCACGCGTCAGCATAGCGCGGTACATCGCATATTTCCTACTTTAAAATAATTTATTTTGTGCAAAATTACAGTAAATTAGAATTTAAAGACTTTTGAAAAGAAGTTTACGTCGACGAAAGGTACTTTAACAACTTTTTCTGCAATTTGACAACCGAAAAAAGGTCATTCCTCGATTAAAAGCTCTCGTCTGGGAATGTAGTTTGTAATAATTTGCTTAGCACCATAAACATCAATATTCCATAAGGAATATCTATAAAGATATCCGCGAAGTTGCATAAAGAAAATCTTTTATATTTTATCTGCGAGCAGGACTGGATATGCACCGAGTACAACCGATTGTCTACTATTACTAACGATGAGTTTGATATTTTTTACGCTCCGTTTTTACCCTCAAGAAGAAGCCACACTCACTTTTTATCTATTAAATAAGTCTATAACTACTAACCCAACTAAATTATTCCAAACTTTATTTGTGTTAAAATAGTATATATATTTTAATTTGAATGCAAAAACACGTTTGTAAGATTGATGTACACACCAGTATTTGGCGTCATGAATTATGTTTGGAAGTAAGATTGTAACATGATTTTTTGTATGATGTGCTGTTGATTTGTCCATAAATATATAAAATAATAATAATAATAATAAAATTGAAGTAATTAAAATTTGTAATAAACTCTAAATATTATGAAATAAAATTTACAAAATCTACTTTTATTTGCATAAAAGTTCGTTGTGCGCAAACACAGTAGATTCCTACACTGTATTTTTACCATTATAGTATGCAGTAACTACAGTACATCTGGAAGTTATCGACACAGTCGCCAAGCGCCATCCGCCTCCCGCTCCCGACATTTGAACATCATTTTGTTGTTTAACTATTTTAAAACTATGATATCTCCTTACATATTCGTTGAAATCGAATGCTATCAAGGGCAATTTTGTTCAAAATTAAGTGCCTGTGATAAATTAATTATTTATTTGGATAAGGATTGTTTATTAAAACGCCTTCGCACTTAATGTATTATTTTAGAATAAATTTGATTACCATAAAGTCGGTTATAGTGAGTCAACCTTAAAAGCTAGACATATGCTATTCCGGACTTATTTTTAGAACTTTTAAAGAGGAACAGTTTCGACAATACATTATTTTTTAACTTTAACCGTTTACGCGGCGTACGCAATAAGAGGTTTTCAAAAATAAATATTTTGCCGTTTTTGCAACATTTTTCATTGCTGCTCCACTCTTATTAGTCATAGCATGATATAATATATACTATCGCCTTTCTCGATAATTTTACTATTCAACACAAAAATAATTTTTAAATTCGAAACAGTTGTTTCTGAGATTAGCCCGTTCAACCAAAGAAACAAACTCTACTGCTTTATAATATTAGTATAGATAATATAGTTCCATCCTTATTTTTTGAAATAGCAACACATCTGTTTCTGGCCTCACCTCCTATTTGCGTTTATATATGCACAGGGATGGCAGTACCTATTTATAATTAACCCTATCTTGTATAAAAATATATTCGGAAAAAATAAGTTTAAGTAAGAAAAAAATATTATCAAAACAAGTTTCACAAAACCATACTAAATAAAGCTTTCATAATAATAACGCTTTTTAAACTCATAGCCACACGATTTTCAGTGTCCCGGGTGTCAAGAACACACACAAACACACACATGGCCATATAAAAACATACAAACAACCATATCTAGATCAGAAATCTTAACTCATCATTCACATATCTGTCTGGTCAGGGATTAAACCCGGAACCCTCTGCCTCCGGTAATGACCGGTAGCCACGAGATTCGTCAAAGAACGTATATTCTACAAATGATGCGAAAAAGAGTGAATTAAATGTTATTAATTTATTCTCCCGGGACAGAGTGCAAAGTTTGCCACCGACCCACATAATGAAGCCACGACCACACGGTAACCTTTTGTCAACAGTAAACAATAGCGAGGATTTATTCCTCTACAGGCTCTACTTAAATATATGCCCTTAATCATCCATTCTCGTTGGAAAACAATGCGTCATACTAATTAAAAAGTTACAATAAGCGTCCTGTATATATTCTACCGTTATGTGCTATAATAGACCTTACTTAATTGTAGTAGCTGTGAATTTTGAACGGCGAATAAACTTCCTCGACGTTCATATGAAACAATGGGATAGAACCAATTAGTAAAAATTGTGAACTAAGCTGTTTTGCTTATTTTAGACTGGGAGAAAATATAATTATCAATATTTCGTTACTAACCTGAGAATAGTTCATTATTTGGTGTTTTTGCAGTAGAGCCACAATGTGAATATGCGTCTTGTTTAATTTATAATGTAGTCCATTTGATAGTATGTGGCTACTGTCGCCCATTAACATGTAATGAACTGCAAATAAGATCTGAGTTTTACCTGAGAATAACTATGCGATGCGCCCGATCACTAAATTGCAACGATTACCAAATTATGTTTAAGCAAATCATATCTATTTATTTGCAAATAAAATGAACTGTGAGTAAGAATAATAAATGTTTTTTCTCTGTCTGTCTATCTATTTTTGAAATCGTATCAAACCAAAACTACTGATTGGAATTATAGATATATATATTAGATCTGAGGTATATATATATTACATCAAAAACTTCATACTGTTGGTACATACTTCTGTCAACGAATTAGCCTTGCTATTCAACGAGGTAATGTTGCCAGCATTCTGGGAACTCATCCCAGGTACAGCAATTTGGACGCAGCTTTTTATATTTAATTTGGCAATTTGTTTCTTTTTACATTTAAGTTATATTTTTTATACATTTTATTGTTAAAATAGTTAGTTAATATTTTGATACTTCAAATTAAATAATAAATGAACTTTATGTTATTATTAGATCAGATCTCAGATATATATATTAGATCTGAGGTATAATTTATTATTTATTTTATTAAAATCGATGCATCCTATTTAAATATAGTACGTCGAATTTGACACAATACATTCAGTCGCTGAAAAGTAAATGATAGAAATCATTTCTATTTTAAATGTGGCCCTTTCCTTTACAGAAAATCCTAGTGGGAATGTGTGTATATTATCGTTTAATTCGATTGAACATTAAGTAAAGATTTCAATTGGTATTCAATAAGAACTAGACAAAATAGACAAATAAATTATCTCCAAGACTATAATCCAGTAAAGTCTTTACGATCCATCAATCCTTTGTCAATTTTCATAAAAACACTTGCGTTGGCTTTTCTTCACGACTGTTACAATCATTGATAGGTGTGAAAATATCGTACAAGTAAAAGTGGTTGTAACTTATCATGATCGACTCCGGACAGCCTATTTACTCGGTGAAAGATATGTTACGCGTAAATCGATAAGGGAATAGGATTTGATCTTAAAAAATATCTTAAAATGCGTGGGGTGAAAATCACGAGTTTATATATGTAGGCACTAGTTGTGCCCGGCGGTTTTACCGTATTTAGTACAGAGATGTTGCGTAATAAAATTAGATATAGATTTCCTCACGATATTTTCCTTTACTGCTAGAGTCAGTGCTGATTTACATTTGAAAAATCAAAATTGTGCTGTACGCCCGAATTGAATGAGGTAGAACTCTGTGGTTCGACTCCGGAAGCACCACCGTCATACCTATTTCTGCCTCATAACAGTAGTGTTATGTGCTGCTGTGTTATAGTCTAAAGGGTGTGGTAAGAGAGACATACTTTTTTGAGGCATTCCATCTTAGTCCTCAAGCGTAGCAACGCATCTGTGGCTAACCTAAGGTGAGACTTTGATCTTACCTAGGGTTGATTACAGATGTCCATGGGCGGTAGTGGCCACTTACCATCAGGTGGGCTGCATGCTCGTTTGCTATTTCCATACTTAAAAAGAAAAAAAAACAGAATTTCCAATTTTTGCTATTCCATCCTTAACTGGTAAGCTGCTTACATGTCCCACAATTTATGAATCTATCCTCATCCCCAACGGTATGACACTATATTAATTGAGTCTATATGGTCCATCTACTTTGAGGGAAAGTACAAGACAGTAAAAGACTATTAGTTAACATTATATCGTGTACTGAACTCGTATTTACAAAGCAACATAAAGTGTGTGTGTGATTTTATTTAATTTTTTCGTCATTATTTCGTCAAAATTTGGAACTAATTTTCTTCGAAACGACTTTGGTGAACAATGGATTAGTTTAAATATTAGTCATATTTACACAAAGTACGCACGCCGCGCAAAGTAGGCTACACTTTCAGTAAAAATCTTTGAAAGATTTACGAAAAATTAAGTATATGGGAATGGCGGCGTAGTAGGTAATTACTGCAAAATGAAAAGCTGAAATCACTGTGTAGAGCAATTTAAGTCCTTGCTATCTCTTTATACCCGTAATAAATGAATTACCGAATTATTCCCAGCTTCATCAAAAACCTAATAAGACTTAATCAAATCTGCTTATTGTGATCTATTAACTGAATAAGTCACGTCGTATAGACTAATTAAGAATTCCTCGTAAAATTTATTTCTTGGATAGAGATTCGTTTAACTATTGGCCGTTTATAAATTTCTTTAAAAATCAATAACTAAAAATACTTTAAATATTTTAAATTATTCCATAAATTGTCATAAATGGAAATTATTTCAAAGAGAGCTAGTCACTCAAATAGGATAGAAGAAATTATTTAAAAAAAAACATTTTTTTCCCATTTAATAACGGCATTTATATCATTTCTACCAACCAGCAATGGAGCAACATGGTGGTGTTTGCTGTAAGCCTTTTCAATTGTGATGACCCGTGCCCATGATACTTAAATTAGTTCGCAGCCACCTTGGGGAACCGAAACGCGCATCTCTGAATTTTCGATGCTATGTGCTTGTAAAATATTAATTATAACCTCTTTAAACACTTAAAATAGACTTTAAACACTTAAAATAACTTAAAATAAACTTTAAACTATTACTTTAAAATAACTTAAAATAAGTAAGAAACGAGATTTTTTAATCTGTTGTAGTAATAATCGTATTATGCTTTAAAAATAATTAGGCAGTTAATCAACCGTCAAACAAAGGCATTAGTTGTTAGTTACCTTATTTTAAAAAAGCTAGACTTAATCAGCTTTCCCAAACGCTTATAAAGAAAATCCAATTAACGGTTACTTAATTTGCTAAGTTTGTGTTTATAGGAAAATAAAAGAATTAGTATACAAATTATGTTAGAAATCTAAAGTTTTATTGTGAAAAGATAGGTTTCTGACTTCGATAAATGTACTAGATTAAAGGTAAGCACAAAAAACGCCAGGAGAAATAAGAGCACAAATGGTCTTATTTGGTTTTAGTATCGTCCTTCTTATAGCCAACGAGCGGACGCACGGATGGAGCGCTATAATGCCTCAGTATGCTTTTAATAATTGTTAAAATAACCACCGTAACAGTCAGGTTTCAGAAGGACTGCCTTTCCTTAGAAAAGTAAATGTCAGTTTCAATTTATGTATACGAATTATCTACTATTTGTCAACAAAGCAACTCCATTCGTTCTATGTTCTCTTCGCTATTAGTATATTAAAAAAGGTCTTAAGTAAGTGACTACTATAATTTTAAGCGTTCATATAATTTCAATACAGTTGAATTTTCAGTGCTCACTGCGTACGGTGATAAAATTTTACGAACTATAATATCGCGGAGTAAAATGTCGCGCTAGTGGAAACTAAACTTTAATGCAAAACGATAAGGTTGACTTTTATTTAAATGCTTTTATGACATAAGCAATATTTTGCATTTCTGTATATATCGTAACATATACGGTACTATAACAAACTCCTGCCACTTTTTGGAGCTCCGTTTGTATGCAACACTTAATCTAGTACATATTTGCTCGAAGGTTTCTGAGGCAATTTCTAAAGCTATCATCATATTGAATGAAATCATATAGATAAAAATCAACGTTAATTGTAAAATAATTAAGATTTATTTTATAACGAAATAACCGAATAATTTCATTCGACTATTTGTTAATTGTAATCCTTTTAGTATTACTGTAATCTCATTTATCAATTAACTTATTGACAATTCTGTAAAATTCAATAATAATGACTTAAGCTGTATATATTTTTTCAATAAAAAATAGGCTCCTATAATATAGAGAAAGTTTGAAAGCACTCGCATCTAGACAAATACGAGTCTGAATAGTTTGCACACAGAGATATGGCTATGATCTCTGTTGATCAAATAATACTTATTAATCTATTTAACGTGATAGCATTCGACCTTACACTGAAGAAACAGGTTTTAACCTCATTAATAAGATTTTGTAAAAGACCCCCTATATTATACTAGTTATAAACCGCCATCGGAGGGAAAGTATTGTCTAAGAGACTTACTTTAGTAGATACGACCAATTACCGGAACTTCTACGATGTCGATTTGATGATATATTCCGTGTTATCAACATTAATAGATCGGTACTTTGCAAGAATATTAATACAACCCAAAACGCTAATTTTACAGGAGTGCCAGATAAATATTCAATAAAAGCATTTTGTTTTTAATTTTCAATGAATTATTTTTTTAAATAATAATAAAAATAAAAAGTCGATCACAATGGAGTGAGAGCACCAACTTTTCAATTTATTTTATATATTATTAACTCAATATTAATGTATTTATGCGGTTATTCATGTTAAGCAGCGATATTAGTTAATATGATAATCCTAGAAACATTTCATTATAATGAAGAGAAGCTACAAAAAGCATCATTCCCTGTCGTACGGCGCGTTAGCGATGAAGCGTCCCACAGAAAAAACGCTACTACTTTTAAAATTGAGCGCTCGGCGCCGCGCGCCGCCGAAATCGTCTACAAATTCTTATTTAAATTTATGGTTAGTTTTTGTGTAATCTTGCAAAGTAATTTAATTGTGATAATTTTTGAATATTAATAAAATATTTATGACATTACTGTAGCTCGAGTTACGCTTACAAATTCATACGATCAAAATTGCATTAATTTGTACGATGCATGATTATTTATCCGCTTTCATATTGGGAATACAAATGTAAACTAACTAAATATCTACAAAACTGCTCATATGAAGAATCTGATAAATTTATTTTTGATTGAATAAAAGTAATAATAACAATAATTATCAATATAATTTATTCAGTCACACACACACACTCTCACGCACACGCACTCACACACACACTCATTTCAGTATTGTAACTAAGTGTATATTATTAATTAAATAGAATAAGAATAAAGCATGTACAACAATTCCTATAATATTGTAAAGCCCAGATGGAACATACTTCCTTCACATCCAGAGCGGGCGTAAACGGCTGCGACACAGTCTTTGTAACTATTGCAGTTGTTTACGAATGAACATTTATAATATTTACAATGTGTACATGTGTGTGTGTAACAAACAGTTTGTGAAATTGTTTATTTGTTCAATAAATCTTTGAATCTCTTTGAATCTTTGTTTTTACATATGCTACACAACGCCAACAAGTACCGGGTTCAGGTACAGCTAATTCAATAAAAAAAAATCTAGAAAAATACTATCACTCCTTGGTAACATTCTTTTTAAACATATAATACAGTATTTAGATGAATTTAAAGACAATTTCTGAATCTATTTTATTGACCCTATATAATATACAAGCCGTATTAAATGTTGCTGTTGCTGCTGTGAAACTTGGTCCTCAGGATCAAGGTTGAGAGTACTACCACGAATTATGGCAGTACCCTTAATCTTATCTGAGATTACACAGGTGGTAGAACCAGTGTAGGTGGACTGGAAAGGCACCACATCTATTTCTAGTGTAGTTCTTACTTTTTGGTGGAAAGGTGTGCTTGTCGGCTCACTTTTATATTAGCAAACCATCCTCCTCAGGATCAATAACGCATCTTTGGTCGACTTTCGAAAGAACTCCAATTCTATGTGCATTTGCTTACAGATGTCCATTGACAGCAGTGACAACTTACCTTCAGATGGAGTGTGCATTTGTTTACTACTTTAATCATAAATTAAAAAATACATTTGGTATGGAAGTATTCACTCAATTATCAGACATTTATTTATAAAGAAAATTATGGGTAGCGACTAAGTGTCTGTATGAAAGCAGAAAACCGGCGACAATATAAAAACACCCTCATTTCGTTTTAGTCATCTGGAAAACTAGCGAATTCCCTTTTTCTCTTGTCTTTCGCACGTTTTTGTCATTTGTTTCGGGAACTAGTTGCTCCATTTTTAAACCGCTCTTTCACTTTTGGTACTATTTTTCGTACTCATGTTGCACTGTGGTCCTGTTTTTTTTACGTTTACGATCCCTTGCTGACGTACAACAGATTGACAGACAGGTTTCAAATTTAAGAAGGAACTTTGAATATTTTAATTAAAACTTCTTTGGGTAATTCGTAAATGGCCACTGCCACCCGTGGACATTTTAAATTAACCCTACATATCCTACTAGATCAGAGTCTTCCCTGAGATTAGCCACAGATACATTGCTACCCCTTTCAGCTAAGTTAGAGCACCTTGGATAAGCATATTCATTACCAATTGTGAAAGGTTGTCCTTCAGACCAGAACACAGCAATGCATAACACTGCTGTTATTAGGCAGAAATAGGTGTGGCAGCGGTGAATACGGAATCGAACCACACACACAGTTTATGATCTGGATTAACACATCAAATACTTTATACCGTGTGAAACATGAGCAAAGCGTGAGGAGCCGCAGGAAATAACATGTCAGTTAATATGGTTAAATCTAATCTAATCCTTAAATAACATTAAATTTAATCCTTTAATATAATCATTAAATATAATGACTAGAATTTCATATGAAAAAAGGAATAATTTAGTGTATATAACTTAACGTTGGAATATAAATTATTTAAAAGATGTCCACCTCGTCAGCTACTTCAATTTCAAAAAATAAATGTTATACCTGAAAGAGACTTTGTGCTAAAATATACTAGCAGAAATATGGTCTAGAATTTTATACACTTTCCTCGGATACGTAATTGAGACGTTAAAATTCAATGGTCTGTTCAAGACTTTCATGAAATTGAAAACCGGACATCAGAGTCGGCGGAATTTGATGCAATTAATTAAGCATATTCACTTAAAGCTTCATGAAAATATTGTCAGATGGAAAATGCATGCAACGGAGTGGTATTTTTTATACACCAATTCTATCTTATCAGTATAGTATAAAACATTTTGTGAAAAATGTAATTATAGTGACCTTAATATCACTCCATATTGATCTATGTTTGTGTATTCGTCTTTGTGTGTCCATGGCACCCACGACACAGGAGACTATCCTAGTGTGGGGCTATGAGTTTAGCAAGCGTGTTTTTTTTTTTTTTAATTTTTGTATGAGAGACTAGCGACTCGCCCCGGCTTCAGATGCAATGTTGATACTAAATATACTACAAAATGCATTTATACACAACGTTCACAGATTTTTTGTCATTACACAATATGTTTATTTACATCACATTAAAACCCCTAAAATTACCAGTGTTTCTTTACTGTATTCCTCTTGAATCTATTCTATTCTATCTATTAAAAAAAGGACATTAAAATCCGTTGCATACTTTTAAAGATCTAACCATACATAGGGACAGACAGACAGCGGGAAGCGACTTTCTTTTATACTATGTAGTGAAGTAGCAAACGAGCGTGTAAGTGGCCACTGCCGCCCACAGACACCACTGAAATTAACCACAGATATGATTATAATTATTTACTTAAATACAAAATTTACAAAAATACTTAATTACAATTTATGGATACGATTTGCTAGAAATGATTATGCTTTCCACACTCATAGCCCCACACTAGGATTTTCTCCTGTATCGTGGGCGCCATGGACGCAAAAACGAATACACAAACAGATGTCTGTCTGGCCGGGAATCGAACCCGGAACCCACTGCGTGTCAGACCGATATTGTGAACGCTCCGCTACGTGGGTCGTCGTTTGTTGCGGGTCATTTTCAATTTACACACAGTATATATTATGTACAACTGTGACTGTCGGCTCGGCGTGCCCTCGGAGCAAGAAAGAGCGCACATTAGCCAAGTGCTGTCACCCATCTAACTTCCAACCGCGGGCGTCATTACAAGCACTTGAAATTTATTGTCAGTAACCTAACGTGCCCGATCCGTCATATATGAAAATATTACACACCTATCCAGGTAACTGTATAGAATTCCATCGCAACAAAACCACTCAGTTTCGCGTATGTATTTAGAGATCGCGTCTCTCGCGAGACTACACTAAGTAATTCTTTGTGTAACTCTCCCTTGTTTTAAAACGTACTGTATCTACTTCAATGATTTGTTAATGTTGGGGTTCACCGGCCTTCAGCCTTTGTTTGTGTAATAAGATAATTTGATGGCCATGTTGGAGGTTACTGTTCAAGTAATCAAATCGGTTTATGAATTGAATATTGTACTCTTAATGATTGTTTTGTGGTATCGGCATTTAAAGCCGGCGATACACACTATATCAATCCGATGAATAGTTTTTGAGATATCGAAAAAATAGTTTTTCTCATGGGCATATGGCCTTTTATACGTTGTCCTTTCTCGAGTAGGATCACATGAAAATCAATGTTTTGTTGCTACCTACAAATAACACTGTTAACATAGTCTGCAGTGAGTCATAAATAAAGCATAGGTACATAAAATGTACGTAAAAAATGTAAAAAATAACAAATGTTGTAGAATGTAAGAGAATTCCTTGTTTTTAAATTTTGAATATTGAAACAATTCCAGTCATGGTCGTTTTGAGTAACATATTTTAAGAAATATATACTCTTTTAAATGTACAAAATTTTATTTATTAAAGCAATAAAATGTAAATAGATGAATGTACAAAAATGTAAACAGAGAAAAAAATATGCCCAGGTGCGAGTCTTACTCGCACACTAAGAGATCCACCATTATCTGTTCTTATATTTATTTCAAATTTGGTGAATATGTAAGCAATCTGTTTCAAGTAAATCAAGGGCAGTTGTTGTTCTGAAATAGGAAATACCTTTCATGTCGAGTTTCGACTTATTGTATGTATGGGCATCGTTTTACGAAGCCTCTTCTTAGCGGGATAGGGGGGAGGGGGAGGGGGCACCCCACTCATACAGTAACTCAATTCACCAAATCATTCACGTTATTAGGCATTTTTTAAGCGCGGGTGGACCTGCGGGGATCTGCTAGTAATTAAGTAATTGTATATTTAATTTGCGTCACATACCAATAAATCGTTCTTATAAATATTATCAAGGAAAAAATAATGAATTACATATTACTATTTCAGTTTAACATTTCAATTAAATTTTGATTGCATGTTTTTACAATCCTTCACATTGTTTTTTGCGTTAACTTAATTTACCTATTTTCAAATTTAATCTATGTAGAACATTTATATGGTAATGCGACGTATTGTAAAGTTAGTTAAGTTACACTTATAAACTTATACTTACTATATTTTACAAAAATAACATCTTGCCTGTACATTGGTTGCTACGGTTACACGCAAAAACGAATACACCAATACCTAGAACTGAAATCAAAATTCATCTTTATATGTTTGTCTGACGGAGAATCAAATGCAGAACTCACAGCATGTCAGATCGGTATGGTGAGCTATGCCATGCGGGTCGTTAAAATACACGAGTCGCGGGTGTGTCCGTTCGAAAGTGCAATTCGGCTTTATCTAAATCTACGTGAATCAGATACACGATCAATAGCAATCACAAGCATTGAAACTGAAATTTTGTAGTCAACCATAAATCTCATCTCAGATTTGCACTCAAGATTTTTTTACTCCTTAGGGCGGTACCTGTCAACTATGCCGCAGACCTCTTAAAATCTGCCAGAGTAAAGAGGGGCTCAAGATCCTAGTTTTTAAACGAACAAAGTCAAGTAAAATAGAAGAATTCAATAATTAAATTACATACCACTCTTGTATCACGTTTTGCGTTTAACAATATTATTTGCGAAAATTAAACTAAAATATATTCCTCGCAACCTTTACTGGTTGGTTAACAAAGTAGAGTTACCGCGGTTAACCCAACTATAACTTTTTTAACCTATTCCTCAGTAGACAGTGAAACATTTGAATTCAGAGCTCAGCGTGACAAATGATGTAGAACGTGATGTATAGTGGAGTGAAGTAAATGTGGAAACGTACTGGAGGGAATTATGATTT
This sequence comes from Cecropterus lyciades, assembly GCA_002930495.1. NCBI lineage: Eukaryota > Metazoa > Arthropoda > Insecta > Lepidoptera > Hesperiidae > Cecropterus > Cecropterus lyciades. Next base: position 266,351 of record MOOZ01002613.1, read on the forward strand.
ATTCAACTAAAGTAAAATAACAAAGAAATTACTTATTGAAATAAAAAGCATAAATAAAATAAATTGATAATTGTTCTACTACATTGTGATACTAATCTACATGGTGATACGTTCAACGTACCGGTCTGACACGCAGTGGGTCCTGGGTTCGATCCCCGGCCAGACAGACATCTGAATGATGAGTTTAGATTTCTGTTCTGGGTCTGGGCGTTTCCGTATTCGTCTTTGTGTGTCCAGGGCACCTACAGGAGAAAATCCCAGTGTGGGACTATGAGTATAAAAGCGTTTATATTTATGTTTTATGTTAACCACCTCATCAGCAATGGTACATAATAAAGGCTGCTTTGATATATAAAAATAAATCAATGATATTTATAAACGTTTAACTTTCGCCTTGTATCAAAACGGTTGTTAAATAAGAACAGCAATTTTTTGTCACAAAAGTAAAGTTGAGTATTTTATACATCCAGTATGTTTCTATCGTAAGTGTGATGTATCAAGTTTCATAACTTATCATTTGAGTAGCGTAATAGATGTCATTTTTCTTAGTTCCTTACACTTGTTCTGCAAAGGTAGTTCCCACGTAATGATATAGACAATGAGAATTTATCAACTAAGTAAAGTGTAAACTCATTATATCAGTAACTAGCTGCGTCCCACGGTTTCACCCGCGTATTAGTTACTACAAAGAAAACTAGTTTATGTATTTATTTGGATAACAATAAATATTATATTTATAAAATCAACTTCGCAAATAATGCATTATTTTGGAAGAAATTTGGTTAGCATATAAAAGGGTACAGTGAGTT
>MOOZ01002615.1:0-17934 GCA_002930495.1 Cecropterus lyciades
AATAGTTTAACGGCGTTATGATTCCTCAGCAAGATAAAAAAGAAAATAAATAATAAAATTTGAAACTTAACTTTGAAGGTTTGGAACCCCGACCAATTCAATTCTATGTATACTAGTTAACGGCCCTTAACCAATACACCACGGATGATTACGATAATTGCGCGAAAAGTGTAAACTGTTCTGGCGTCTTAATAAAGTTCCGTTAACATAAAGTTTTAAGGACACCCTCAAAAACATATGTTTATCTTTTCAGGTAAACTTACTGTACCCTTTTATATGCTAACCAAATTTCGTCCAAAATAATGCATTATTTGCGAAGTTGTTTTTATTAATAGGTATAGTATTTATTCTTATCCAAATAAATACATAAATTAGTTTTCTTTGTAGTAACTAATACGCGGGTGAAACCGTGGGGCGCAGCTAGTGCGTTCATATAATGCACCTACTTCATTATATGAACGCACTAATAGCGAAATTTGAGAGCATGTATTTAGGTATAATAAACTGAGTGTTATCCGAAGGTTAATAAACAATTTGTAGCATTAGATAAACGTCTAATGACCCGCTGTGGGACCCCGCGGTGCAATTTGGTGAACAGCGCCGGGATGAAAGATTTCCCGCTAAGTATTGAGGTTAATAAGGACTAACAAGATTTTGTGCTATAAGATTAATGTTGGCCTAATTTAATAGCATTTTCTATATTTTTCAGGGAACCTTGGCGGCCGTCTTGTCGCCAATCTAGTGTTTGTGTTAAGCCGAGTAGAAGGTCATATGTTATTGCAAATTCCTATAGTATCCGTTGGATTTTAAACCGTCTTCGCAAAAGGAGTTTGTGTGTTCGGCTGTATGTATTTCTAGAGGTGAAAAATTGTTTGGGCGCGTTGTGCGATTTTCGGTTTTCGGTAAGGGAATACTGGTTGTGGTGGTACTGGTTGGTGGTGGTTGTGATAGTGTTGGTGTTAGGTGGTGGTCAGAAAATGACATAGTTTAATTTGGGTATTTTTTTTAGTACGTATATCTTAAGTTTTTATGACAGTCCTTTTTGTCGACAGTCCTTATTATTACTTACAAGACTATATATCCTTACAAATTACAGATGTGTTTAATAGGCCTTCAGCTACGTTTGGCATTCGTAATCCGGATCACAGTGTGTGGCCGAAATTTTTTGCCTAAGACTGCATTTTATATTTAAATTAGGTTTTCTGCACATAGCGTAGTATAAGGCGTAGGTGTCTACTACAAAGCAAGTAATTATTTTGCCCAGAAAACTGTGAGCTCTGAAAAAGCTTTATCTCCACATGCTCCATTTCAAGTTACTAAAGTAAATGAAAGCTTTTTTTTTTAAAGATGTGTGCTATGGACTAGATTATTTGCGTTCAAAACTAATTCTGTATAGGATCTATTCTGAATAAAGAAACGACTTGATTTGACAATAAAACATAAAAAACTTTTATTTTAAAACCAGGACGATCTTATATTAAGTAAAAGAACCATATAAAAAATAAGATTAAAAACTACACCCCGTTTCCGTAATATTATTTAATTTAATAGACATTGATATTCAGAAGTTAAAGGTATCTTAATTGATCCAAGAAGCGGAAAAGGTTTAAAACCTTTGGTCTAAATACAAATAAATAATATTATTTAATGATCGTTAATTTTAATACTAAGTAACCACACAAAACTATAATTTACCCGTATGAAAATCCCATAATTTTCTAAAACAATTATAACTGCACATATTAATATAGATACGCCAGGAAATTAACAAAGCGTGTTTTCCCCTCATTAACACTAATAAAGATTACTAAAATAAATATATACACGTTTCCAGGGCTATATAAATAAGTAAACATATATGACTAAGTAAATTGTTATAGGTATTCAAAACGGAATGATGCCTCGTAGGTTACACGTGTTTAAACCTCGTATGGCAAGAGCCTAAATAAAATTGAAACGTGACAGAAATCTTTGTGGGAAACCCCAACTAGTCATACAGGTCTTCACGAGGTAGGCCATGACAATAGCCTGTATGTACCTTAATACTAAGTTAGTACCTAGGTACATCTTGCTTTATTTCAAAAACCAAAAAAGTAGCTTTAAAAAATTATAACGACACTTCTTTAATTTTGACCATAGTGTTATTGCTGTTTATCTTTTTCTATACATGAATATTTAAGCTATGTAAAATTCTCTATCTTTGCGTGATTATCCCATCGAAATTTTAGTAAGTAGTATAATATTGTAGAATAATGTTTCAGTATCCAATAAATCAACTTTTGCGTTTCGAAATCGGCAGGCTGAAGAAATCTTTTAGCTTTGTTATTTATTGGTGGTAGATAGATAGACGCTGAAAACTGAAATTCAGGAAAGCCGTAACAAGGGTTGATCATCGTCCCCCATAAATCGATTCGCTTTGGTCCGTGACTTTTAAATAGATAAAATACATATTCAACGCGAACCAAATGTCAGCCCTAAATGTTTACCCAACAAATTATTCAAGTCTAAGTCCACTGGGAGGTGAACGAGGGAAAAACGGTTTCCCTCCTTTTACGCAGCGTTTAGGGTGAATCAATCAATCAAAACATTTATTTGTTGTCTCCGGGCACCGGTGAAATATTAAAGCTTAATAGAATGTTTGCTCTGTCGGGATTCGACAGGTATGTCTACATAAATATACTGTTTTCAGTTACTTGAAGTCTAATGGATTTCCCTTTGACTGAGATATTACAAAGAAGTGAAATTTAATGATATGAAAACAACGGCCGTTATTTGTGTTTTAACACTGCTCATATTTTACGTTAAATATTTACTAAATAAACAAGTGTCTATGTGTGTACCAATTAATCGTCGAGACTGTTGAATAGCTTTCAATAAGGCTTTCGCACAGACTTAACGTACTTTACAGAAATCTACGCAAGATTAATTTATCTAGAAAACACTGGAAATAATGGACGCACACGCGCGCAAGAAGTGATAAATTCGCCAAATACAAATAATACTTTCCATTTTCTTTTTCTGGTTTTTTCTCGCAACTATGAAAAGAGCTGAAGTGTTTTTCACCACACTGATCCATTTTGTATTTGGCAGTACCTACTGCATAAGCCGTCGTAAAGTAGGTACTCCAAAGAGCATATAAAACGTAACATACGTATAAAATGTTGTATTTACGTATCACCTATTTTGCTGGAACTATTTTCTTTTTCCCTGCGACTTAGGGTGAATAATGGACAAAGTGACGTAATAATGTACAGTAGAAAGACGAATACTTATAGCACTAACAAGAAGTTAGAACTGGCGGTTTAAGGTTTCTTATCAACAATCGAAGAGCGATAATTTGTGCTGATAACGTAAGACCAGAGTTAACGAAGAGCTGTCAAACTTTGTCCAATGACTTGCTTTGTAAAGTTGAAGTAGCAAACAAGCTTGCAGTTGGCATGATGGATAGTACCGCTCATGGAAAATCGTAAACAATTTCATATGAAAACGAGTCGTAACTAAAGTAAATTAGTTGCGTTGCTACCCACAGTGATGACGATGGAATGCCTTTGCAAAGTTGTTGGCCTTACCGCCAGAAGACAGTGGAGTTACACTGATGCTAGAACAGAGATAAAGGCAGTGGTTGTGTTCCCGCAAGTGACAATATTAAGTATAGACTTCTGTCTGTCTTAATATCTTTATAATTTATAGAATTCTGATAAAACAATACAAATGACCGATTTTTTCAGCTTAATTTTATAATTTATCGTTTCTAATTTTAAGTACATATACTCGATTCGTTTCATACGTTGCACGCTAACTATGAGAAGTTCATTCCATATCTTGCACGTCCGTGGCAAAAATGAGCGTGCAAATCAAATCGTGGAGTACCACCACGAGTTGGTGTGGATGGAACTTCATCCTTCGGCGAGTGGTGCGATAGCAAAAAGGTGACGAAGGCACCAGATCAAAATGCTTCTCGGAACACTCACCATTGTAAAGCCGGTAGAACACGCAGAGGGAGCCTATCTTTCCCTTGAGCCTTATAAAGCAGAAGAAGATGCCCCGCAGTGAAGTACCGCATGGCTCTGTTCAAGACGCCCAAAGTGTTAGATGCCAACTTTGCTTTAACATCCAAATGACCCCGAAACTGCACGTCACAAGAGATGTCAAGTCCCAGGAACCCCACGCTTTTGTCAATGGTGAGTGAAGTCCCTTGGAACCGTGGCGTCATGTCAAATAGGACTTTTTAGCGGTAAACGCGCAGACTTGTGTCTTCGTGGGGTTGAACTCAACAAGGTTAACTCGAGATATAATAATGTAAAATAACTTTGGTTTCTAATACGAGTTACCTTCTTAAATCTTCTGAAAAAGTATTTTGTGGCACAATGAAACTGTAATATGGGTATCATGGTAATGAGCGCCTGTCAAGACGAGACAAGCAACATTGTGTCAAGCAACGTTGTTAGTGGAATTTATTTTATTAATTTATCACACAGGCGTTGACGCTTTCATATTACGTAAACAAGTTTAACGCGTTACTGGTCCTTCGGCTTGCCACATGCAATCTACCTATTCAGATTCTACATAGAATGAATATGTTTTATTTGATATTTGCTGTTTACACTAATAATGGTATTCGTTAATACTTTAAATTATGTTAATTAGCATAATATTATAGTCAATAAAAGTAGGCGTTACTACATCGTATATTAGATACCTACTTGTGATCGTCCTTTTAGTTCCGGGACCAGAATATGTTACGGTATCCCCTGCCTGTCGTAAGAGGCGACTAAAAGGGGGCTTCCGGGGTTGCGGGCGGCAAGAGTGGGAGCCATCCAGCGAATCGACGTACGTACGGACGGCGGCATGTTTGGTCGCATGACGGCACGGTTCTCCTCTCAGAGTTGCAGAGGATATAGTCCATCGCGCTGGTCAAGTGCGGATTGGTAGAGTTTATACACCCTTATGATCATTTTCATTTAAAGAATTCTAAGGATTGTTGGTTCGTACACGATGTTTTCTTCAATATTTGATAAATAACTAATAGTATTTTATTTCAGAATAGTTTGATAGTAGATGTTTATTAATTGGCAATCATTAACTTCTAGAGAAGTTAGTAGAATTATAAATTGTATATAAATACGTCGTCTTGATCAAAGGTTAGTCAAATAAACAAGGTTTTTATTTAAAATATCACACTTTCCTTATTATCGTGATATTCAACGCAATGATGATAGTACATAGTTGCAGGTGTACATTATCATAACCACGTGAACCGCAAGTCGGCGACGGCGGCGACAGTCGCAGTCCGCCCTGTGGTCGAGCAATCCGGCTGCGGTGGCATCTACTCGAACTGTTGCACTGGATACGGTAAATAGTCAAAATTATATATTGAGTTGGAATAAGCAAATGAAAAAATAATATAATTACTATAATCATGTAACATGTCTCTATAACAACATTTAAATAAAGTAAAAAAATCCTTGCATAACATTGATGTTAACCAAAGTTAAACAACGTTGGGTGCTATTAGAAATTGGGTAGGTCACCGAATGTATTTTTAATTAAAAAGAAGCACCAAATTGCATGCTCCAGTCGACCTGATGTTAAGTGGTCACAAACGCCCTTTGACATCTGTGAGCAACTTCAGAAGAGAGCAGAACAGAAAGTCAAGCTTCCATGTGTGTGCCTTTGGATCCGGATGATGACATTGAATACCATTTGTTATGGGGACACTCGACCCGTTAATAAATTCAGCCATATATTTTCATAAAATTTTTCACTATCATACGACGATACCTAATTTAAATAATCTTGTTTATATTCAGTTTTATCACTAAGTCTTCCAGGTTCATTATATGCAACTTTACGCTCAGGGGAATCAGAGTTAATAATTAACTTTACGCTCAACGATTTGGTGGTGGTTAATAACTATGGTCACAGTTGGTATGTTTAGATAAATTCGCAATAAATCAAGGCAAGTTTTCGAAAACCTTTTTCTCAACAAGCCACTTTTCATTCTCCCCGCCAAGATAATGCCGTTGAACAGCGGGCGGTAGAATTTGCATAATCAACGCGCGGCTTTGTTTGAGCACAAACATGCGGCAACTTTTGCGTTCTTGATATGATTGCTGTTCACTCTAAAAAAAAAAATCTCCCTTTCTTCATAACGGAATTGATGTATTGTAAAGCGTAGCCTATAGTAGAGTCTGAATGCTGAAACCTTGCTGCGCTGGTTTTTATAAAAGGTAGTGTTTATTGTAAATGTTCAAATATACATGTTCTATTTGAAATCTACATACAAAAGCGATAAAATATCTATTTCTGACTAATCAAGTTAATTAAAACATACACGTACACAGTACGGTATTAGTTACACAAAATGTATTGTACGTATTGTAAAGTGTATTGTACGCTACGAATAATAAATAAATTAATAATTATTTTTCCAAATTACAAATAGATACACATGTCAACGATTATATTATATGATATATCATTGATAATTGCAGTTACCGTATTTCTTTCGTGCATGTTTCGTGTAGGTTCTCATTAATGGTAGTTGTGTCCACGCAGTTATATTAAGTTGTTTCTGATAGGTAGGTGACTTATTTGACTGTAAGCGGAGACTGACAACGAAATTACAGTGTTCATATATTTATGTATATATATTGTTATAGTGGCTACTACCTCCCGTGGTCAAATGTAGTCAAAACCAATTAAGAGGTCGTCCATTAATCACGCGTATTTTTAACTATCTACAAAAAATCTTAAAATTTTTAGAATATTATTTTTAAATACAGATATAAGGTATAATCTAATTTTATTCTAGAAAATTATGGGCCATGTTAAAAACGTCCAGACAGAAAGGTTGCAGATTGCTTTTGACTGGCATAAAAATAATATTCAAGGAATGGTGTAATCATGCGAAAAACGTATTGTACTTGCACATGGACTTTGTTCTCGGATGTTTTTTGCTTTTTCGTTTAGAAAACACGTGTTTGGCGAAAAAAATAATGCACGTTATATTTAACTACACCCCCCTCCTCTGTTGTGATATTTGTCTGTGTGTAATATCAAAATAACAGCATCTTACCAGATACATATGGAAGTATATACGATACTGATAACAAAACATCAATTACTATAAATTTTTTTTGTCTGTCTGTTTGTTTGTTCCGGGTAATCTCTGAAACCGCTGGACCGATTTTGACGGGACTTTCACTGTTCGATAGCTGGTGCCATAAAGCGTAACTTAGGCTACTTTTATTTTAGGAAATGTAATTAGGGTTCCGTAAAAACATAAAACCAGCACCGTCACTGCCGCTAATGTCAGTTGCTATAAGTCCTCTCTGAAACACTGCTATAATGTAAAAATTGTATAAGGTTTTAAATTTCAGCTATATCCAACTATGTCAAGTTACATTTTATAACCGCGGGGCTCAGCTTGTAACATATATTTACACTGCCTTTTGATAGAGAAAGCTGCAATTTATTCCTATTTTGTGAATCCCTCTTCAATGTTGTATGTATATTTGGTCTATCTATAGATACATGGGTTTAGGTGTAGCTTTTTAAGGGTGAAGTCCAACATTGGAGGTCGTTGACAAAAAGGTAGGCTAGTTTTTGAATTCTTTATTGCCTTAGCTTCTTTTTACTCATCCTATTTTAGGAGTTGTCTGGTCTCCTGACCCTCTTCCTTCTTTATACGCCCATGATAGAATTAGTTTGAAAGCAATCAGGTATGGTGGAGTATACTGTTTCGTGCCATGGTGAGAGATATACTGTATAGTATTGTTGATTTACAGAACGTAAGTGAATCTTGAATGTTATTTCTAGTGTTAGCCTAGCCTATTCATCTCCAAGTGTCATTATGAGTAACGTTTATAAATTTACTCGCATACATTTATGTTTTTAAACATACAAATAAGATCCAGCAACTATTTTACAAGGTACTAGCTACGTCTGAAATGACATCGTTATCACATAACGCGTTGGAAGAAAATGATAGACTTGGCTCCAGCTGAAATTGCTTCACACGATCTACCTTATCATTACTCTGCTCGTACATTGCTTGTGTATCCTTTGGTTATTCTAAAATGTCGTGGAAGGAAAATAAAACAAAATATATACAAAATATAAATTAATTCATTGAAAAAATTATCGTGTAATTAAGAGATGTTTACCCGAGTGCGCGAAAAGAAGAATTAAATTTTTCGAGTGTGTGTGTTTGTATGCTCATTTCTTTGGTAAGCGCTATAACCCATATGGTTTGACAAATTGTAATATATAACATATCATTGGTATAGTCTCAGTGGGCAGTAACATAGGTTACTACAGCGCCTTCGAAAAGAAAAAAAGAGAGAGAAGTGAAATAAACTTAAATCGATTAAACGTAACGCATAAACAATTCCATATGTGACACAGGTTCTATCAAAAGCCATCTATTACTTGTGCGTTGCCACACGTGAGGACTAAGGTGGTCGCCTTAATATATGTGAAACAGACGACAATCACACTCTTCCACGACCCATCAATAAATAACCACAAAAAAATAACAGAGCAATAATAAATTTTAGGATAATTGAATTAGTGCTTTTTAGATCAAAATGTATAGATTGGTGATAGTTACAAGTAATCACACTTAAAAGGCTTTTTCACCTTAATCCCCCTATCTGAAAACGTGTCAGCGAGAAACGAACCTTTTGCACCAAATGATCAGGGATTTTCATATTTTAATATTAAGGTAGAGGTCACGGAGAAGGGATTTAGGGTCTTTTTGAAATTGAAGGGAAAAAGTTTGATAAGCTGGTTTTATCTGAGAGGTCAGCCCCGGGGGCGGACCATTTAACAGAGTGGCCACATTTATCGGTGGCTCACGGTGTCTGTGGTCTAAACTAGTAATGTAAACTAGTAAATTTTACAACAATCTTTTTCGTAAAATTTACTTTGCTAAGCAGGGTCTTTTTTTTTTAATGAGATTGATGTAGCAAACGAGCATGCAGTCCACCTGATGGTAAGTGGTTACTGTCGCCCATGGACATCTGTAAACAATTTATATCTGAAGTCATTCACAGACGCGTCGCTAGTTACGGGGTTTAAGATGGTAGCTTCATATATAAGTGAGTCAGCAACCACACCCTTTCACCGAAACGCAAAAACTGCTTCACACTTGAAACAGGTGTAAAGGTGGTATCTTCCCGGTCGAACTACACTGGTTTTATCACCTGATAAATATTTTCGTACAACATTCATTACATAATAAAAAAAAAAATAACAAAAAAATGGAAACCGACTACTATGGCACAGAGAAGCAAAAAATAATTTAAATATATGTTGCTGTCTTTCATACACAGTAGCCGAGCGCCGACTTCGGGACTATGTAGGTACTATGACCTACATAGTCCGCTCAATATATTTTGTTGGATTACAACGACGAATCTATGTCCTACAAGTACAATATATGAGCGCCGACTTCAGTACCTACTATGTACAGTACATAGTACTCGTATGTAAGAAACCAACATATATTTTGATTATTTTTTGCTTTTTTGTGCCATAGAATTCAGTTCCTATTTTATTTTAGTTGTTAAAAAAATATTTTCACGCTTTTTAGTGATGATAAACTTCTATTTGTATTCATATAATGTCACATAATTTACTGCGTAAATATAAATTTACACGAAAGCGAAAATGGAAACATAAATACAAACTTAAATTCAACTTCCAGCATAAATGTGAAATTTAGTCCTGAGCCAAAAAACCACAAAACTTTTATAAATTACATAGAGGTAAATAAAGGTTAGGTCTGTATTTATATGAAGTGGCCGAGAAGGAGTGTTTTGTTTTTCAGAATAATTTGGATAAGTTGCAACACATTCGTCCCACGTAAGTTACATGCCTTTTTAAATTTACCCAGCACTACAGATTTGTCGAGGTTATGGGCTCGTCGATGAGCGACGTGACTGCAATAGCCGAGGGTTCCGTACGTTCATACTTATATGTAATTGTTTTTATACAAAACAAGAAAATGTTTAATCCAAAATTAGATAAGCATTTGCCAAAATCTCAGACAGGACTGCATGTTTATTCAGAGGAGTTTTCTCGCACTGTCCGAAGAATATTTTGAATTTTATTATGTGTTCTATAAAGTCCAAAATGTTCTTTAATTTAAAGCTGAACGTTAAATTTTCGCGGTTCAGTCGCGGTTTTTATGACATTATGCATATTATGCAAATGTAAACATGAATTTTACGGAAGCCTTTAAATTAAAGAATGTAATCCATTACATTTCTGATGCAGGACATACATATTCTGGTGACATATTACCTCCGCTCCGTTCCTCCATTTAATATAATATTTATGTGAGCATTTTTGTATTTTACGCTTTAGCACGTATCGAAAAAATCTTTCTTTCTATCTAATGAATACATTGATTTTACCACATTGGATGGTTTCGATTTTAAGATAATATAAATAATTTCTACAGGTTACTATGAAGTAGTATGAGTATGTATCTGATTTTCACATCCATGACGACTATGCCTCTGTTTAACGAGGATTAAACCATGGACCTTAACCGAGGACTCCTTTCTATTTATGATTGGTTGAGGTTCCTTCACATTTATCTGTTCCTTCACAGATACCATGAGCATTTAAAGATAGTAAGGTTCTACCTTACAACACAATTCAACCAGAATAATTATAGTGCTCACCACTCATATGGCAGAAATAGGTGTGTCATTGACGCTGGCGTCTTCGAACCCCGAGGAGTTCATAAATATGATAAGCAACCACATAAAATATGATAAGCATTACATACATCTTAATCTTACGTATATTTATATTATTTAAATGACATATACCAAGACCATTGCTTACATAATTTTCTCTCAAGCCAAATAGTGGCTCAGCCGAATAGTGGCTCTATTGTACCATATTATCCTCCATTGTCCTTTTATTGCCGTCTTTAACAATTGCGTCACGGAACTCAAAACATTTCGTTCGCGGCAATGATAATATGGATAATGAGCGGCGTTAAAATAATTGTAATTGTTTCCAACCGGTCTGAGGTGGATAAAACTCTTAATGAGTTCGGCAGGGCTGGCGGGTGTGCGGAGAACAGCAGCGCGCGTAATGAGAATATCCTTTGTTTGGTTCTATCCTTCACGTGCCTGCAGCTTCACTCTTCTGGTTTGTTGCGTAATGACTTTTATCATTAAAAGTGGATAAACTTTTCAGTTAACCCAGTTATTCTTCTAAGAATACTTTACGTATGGAACTGTGTGTAAATTTATATAAACGAACTGTTCTAAATTTATTCTTTGCTTGCATGCTTTTTTTTACCACACTTCTATTTACTTATTATATCTTAATAAAGACAAAATTGTACAGTTTATTGATACTGTTTATTTCTCCCCATTTCATCATTCTGGAATCCGCGGTGTATTTTAACAGTTTAAATGATAAATCAGGATTTCCCGCAGCGCGTGTCCTACATTTGCTATCCCCTACGCATGATAAATTATAAAATTTCCGATAATATGCGTCTTATTTATAAAGAAAAATGCATCACTTATATTATTGTGCTATGTTGCAGGTAGTAGTAAAATAATTTAACATAGCATAGTATCATTTTGTAATGTAAGTAATTTTTAAGTTATGTATATTATTTTTTACTGATATTTAAAAGCGAGCAATTTACTCATTTAATAGCAGATAGTTTGAGTATTTACTTTTATAATAATAAATGCTCAGTACAAAGTAGAAACTTAATAAAAATGATAGAATTCTGCTAGAACACTAGTTAAATAAAGAAAAGTTTGAATTATTTAATTATGACTGTATAACTCTACAGTACGTCATGTTTATGTTTCAATCCCTTTTTAATATGCAAATGCCACCCCTGACTTGCTTACACCCCATTAAAGTATAAATAATTGAACATCCTTCCTCTCCATCCTCTTGGAAGGGAATTTCGACGAATCCTCAGGGGGTGATTATGTGCCGTATGGAAGGAAAAACACGCCTACAATTTTATGTGCTCATTGTTCAGTAGCATCGGGAGGGTTGCATGCGTGAGAGATACGACATGTCCTGTCAAATATATTTATTTTTGGTATCACCCTTTACTTTACGCTTGTATAACAACTTTGAAACTAAACGAAAGTATTAGAAATCGAATATATCTTATCTCCGTTCCCATTCAGCTAGTTACTGGCGTCCGGCTTAGACTTATATTAATTTCTGCTTAACAGCATTGTTCAGCGCTCCTATATTTGCAAAGAGATTCAAAACCAATTCGGCCGTTTCCAGAAGACAATTTACATAAAACCTTAGCCTAGGCAATAATAAAGAGGACAAGGACATCCCTAAATGTAGGCGTACTCCCAAAGGGCAACATTATGAGACAGCAGGTGCCAGTACATCAACCGGAACGTCATCAATTTTAATTTGTAGAACAACATAAAGAGTGGTAGATGGCACTTGGGCTAAAATTGTCTTTTTTATGAAAGTTAGGAATGTCATGCGTTATTGAGGGTTTCTTTCATTATTCTGTTTTTATGCAGCTCTTTCAACTTTTTGTTAAAGTATGCAATTACTATTTGAACTTTTTTTGCGTTACTTAGTAGCAGTAAACGACTACTTTATAGTACGTGTTCATCCATCAGCCCTTTGAGGTCCACTGCTGTCAATAGGCCTCCCCTAAACGGCGCCACTGCAAACGGTCCTGTGCCTTCTAAATCCAACGGTTTCCCGCTGTCTTCTTCGGGTCATCGGTCCACCTGGTCGGAGGGCGACCTGTGGACCTTTCTTCGGTCCTTCGAGCGATGTGGCCTGCCTATTGCCACTTCAGCTTGCTAATTTTTAGAGCTATGTCGGTAAGCTTAGTTCGTCTACGGATTTAAGTGTATATTGTAAGTGTACATGGACGTCTAAAATTGATTCCAATTCGGATTGTCCTACCAGAGGTCGTACAATCTCTAAATTTAAATCTACATGGTTCATGTGTCATTCTTTTGGCACTGCGGTTATGAAGTGCTATATTTTATTGCCATTGTTAAACCACGAAGGCGTGTAGAATCTTTTGTATATACTTATATCAAAAATCTTTATTCATATGTGAAGCGAAAACTTAAAATCCTTTTTTTGCGAATATTGCGCGCACGGGAGAGTGTGAGATTTGGCATAGTTTAAGTACATGTACAGGAGTAGTGCAGATTGATAATATGCATGATATGTGTTTCAAATATATTAAATTGAACAAAATATAAACAATATTATTTTTTACGCAACTGACAATATATGATGTCAACAATGTCAATTTCAAAAAGGCCGTTATTTCTTTTAAACGTAGCTTAGTCGTTTGAACTTAATTTTACCCTAAATGGATATTTTTGAAATTACTTGAAAATTAATGCATAAGTAAAATATACATATAAACGCTTTGTCATAGGTAACAACTGTTTTTGAGTTACATGTGTTATCATAAATAACATATAATATAAATTTCAATGCAATTTGCAGTCTATATTTATACACTAGTCGGTACTTATAAATTGCGCGTTTTCTGTTTATGTGCCTAATAAATACTAAACAATATGGTTACACTTAATGTGCATATATTTTGGAAAACCGCACAAATAAATGAAGAAAATACTCCATACGTTATATGTTATTGTTGTATTTCTTATTTATCTGCATTTTACTCTATCCTGTGCGCTGTATGAAACAGCAAATGAAGGAAACGCTTTACTTTATCTCATTAATGAATACGGCTGTGTAGCGGGTGACACACTGCAGTGTTACACACGAGACGACTGTGTAGTGTGTAGTTACGAGTTAACAACTGCCTCTCAAAGTTTTATTTAGTCTATATTTTTATTTTTGACCACAAATCTTTTCAATTCAATTTAATTGATTTATTTTCGGAAAAGGTTTCATTGGGTCTTTATAATGTACGTTTTTATATACTTTTTATATTTACGAGAGAATATTAACTTTTCATAAAGATAGAATAGGACCACACATTCGACATGATAATATCATTTAGTAAAATTAATATCTACAAATAAGTTTGCCATTTTAGTGCCATATAACTTTTTAAAAATCATAACGATTCAAAAATTAATCAGAAGGAAGTTTATTAATTCCGTATAGATTAATATGCAAGTAGATCCCTTAGTCGGATGGTAAGTTCCATGTACTAACGACCTAAATGTTTGAGAACCGTATGCACCAGAATATCTTGTTTCCTTAATTCGTCCGCCTCTCGATTGCTTAGTTTAAGGCAATTTATATACGGGTCTTACGTCGAGTTGTAGCGTGGAGCCTTTCGCTTTGAGTAATTACAGCTTTTGACTGTAGCACTAATTCTAATTAGTGAAATCTAGATCAATGTAACGATGTGAATATTTATTTGTAATAAAAAATGGTCGTTAGATACGTTTCAAATAACATAGTAGACAATTACTAGTTTAAGATAATGCTTGTAGAAAACATGTTCCGATCCATTACTTGTAAGGAACACTACGATCCATTGACTAAAAGTCTGAATGTTTGAGAACCTTAAGCGCTGGTATATTGTGTCCTTCGCCACTCGATTGCTTAGTTTGACACAATTTATACATACATATATGTGGCTTCGTAGAGGAGCTTTCAGCTTTGAGTAATTAGAGCGTTTGATTATAGCACTGAGCTAATTTCAATCGATGAAATCAGGATCAGTGTGACCTGAAAATTAATTCAGTGACGTAAATCGCATAACAGGGAATAAAAAATAACAAGGACATATTTTCACAAAAGCACAGTGCTTTTCAGTTTTACACAGTTTCACGTTTTACTGTGAGTGAGCTTAAAAGTATACCATAAACATTAAGTAATATTACGACTACTTTACAGATAGTTATAAGATTCTTGTCAATATCTTTATCTATTTCTTTAATGTATTCGTATGATCATTGTAAACAATACGATGCGTTTTACTTTTACGCGATTTTACGGGAAATTTCTTTACATTTTACGATTATCCTTGATTGTCCTTGAAATAATTTACATCATGATTATAAAATACAAAGTGCGATTTGAGAACACCAATTGCAATACGAAGGCACGGAGCAAGAGCCGAGCTTCCCCTAGGGTCGACCCCTGAAAAATTGAGGACGTGGAAAAGCTCAAAATTTGTCAACAAAAATATGCCAGACGCTTTATTTTCCTATTGACGTAATTGACTTACAATAAAGTATTTATTTTTAAATATTGTATGATTATACGCCTAAAGAAGAGAACCTGATAGATAACCTATTGATTTGAATACAAGCAGGACAATATATAAAGAATTATATATTGATGATTAAGAATATCACTGCCACATTATTTGTCTGAGATTATCTATAATAGATAAGTAGAGACTCTACAAGTAACAAAAAATTATACGCGACATATTCGAAACGGGTGGAGACAGTCGCCGTGCTCCATCTAATCAAATTGTCTGTGTTTGTAAATTAAGCATTATTATCTGTAGCCGTCTGGTGTTCGGATGCACCGCGATTGTCAATGTTACGAGCTGGCTTAGGGCTGGCTATAAGGGCTGCTGTTTGGAACGACGATGCGATAACATTAAAAATAATGCCGACATCATTTAAGTAAAGATTTCTCTCACTTGTTTTTTATTGCAAAAACAATTAGCGTATTGTTCATTATCTGACGCTTGGGTCCGTTCAGCAATTGCTTTATGAAATAGTTTTATTATCGCGTGTTGTACAAGTATGTGATCGTATGTGATACATATATGCATTGCATTCCTAATATGTCGCTGATTATCTTGTTGAATTTCCTAGTAATGGGGTGTCAAATCACGTAGTAGACAATGTTGTATTTTTATGTAAAAAAAGATTTAGTTATCTAATAATGATTATTAGATTTAGAGAAGTTGTATTTTTACAGTATTGTATTTTTTAATTCACACAACATTACACTGTATAAATATGTCATTATAAAAGTTAAGTCTGCAACTGCATCTCAAAGATACACTATCAAAGTCGCTAGTCGAAACACGCTCTTACACAAACATGATTGCCTTTGTGTTAGACGCGGCTGTCCCCTTATTACGTCTGGCCCGAACTTGGATATTCATTTCGTATTTATTCAGAGTAACACTTTGTTTGGACGGGACGTAGACAAATAGGCTGGATAGTTTCTAGCAGTTCGGCCACTTGGAGGGTTAAACACACAAGTGTCGCTTGGGATTGCGATTCTTTTATCAAGATAAGGGTTGATGTATGGAACGATCCGCTCCGAATATAAGAGATTTGCGAATGATTTAGAGTGGAATATAGTGGGAAATAGACGAATAGGTGGAAAGATTTACATTTTTATATTGCCATATATGTAAGTTATGTAGTTAAGATACTATATTTATATGTAAATTCTTATTTTTTTCTACAGGCACACACACGCGCGCACCTACATTCATACCCACGTGTTACAAATTCACACATGTCTCCTCCTAAACACATAGGTATGGATAAATTATGTTCCTTTAAATTTTCGTAGCACCACAAAATCATGAGTTTCACGGTACAGCGCTGCTTCATAAATCACAATTCCAGGTATTCCACATTTGTTTCCCTGAACTCCACGCTAATTGCTCGCTCGACCTCTAGCGATCATCAAAAGTGCATAAATGCAAATCCCTTGCAAAATCCAAGCGCCTATTGCGAAAACACGCTACGTTTACACGTTAGGTTTTATATAACTATTACTATCAACAGTAGACTATGCGGTCATATTAAATGAGGAAATGGCGTGTAAATGTAAATCACATTTTGGAAATATTTGGGTTTATTTTTTTTATAATACAGAAGTAGCAAGCGAGCATGCAGTCCATCTAATGGTAAGGTAAGGAGCAGCTGCCGATCAAACGAATAATAGGTTAGTATTAAAAATATTGATTTCGAGTCGAATATTTTTTCTATGTTTTATTATTTAGGTATGATTTCAGTCAAGTCTACCGTACCCTTTGACGGAATTATTTATATAGATGACGGTAGTCGCTTAGTAGCGTTACACTCGCTGTCCGGTCACCGAGCTAGTAGAAGTGGAGTGAAATCAATCTATTGTTTTATTGGCACCGACTTACATACTACAAAGACAATACTAAAGATAAGATTAGAGCTTTGATTGAGGTTACCCATAAATATGTTGCTACCGTTGCGGATTAAGTTAGAACGCCTTGAATATGTATTTATGCTTTACTACGCTACTCAGACCAGAACTCTGTAACGCTTGGTACTTAGTTGAACCACAAAGGGCTACCTTCAACCACAACCGTCTTAAGGTTTATTGAAAATGACAAATAGCAAACGCATTTGCAGTATTAAGTAATTATCTTTACATTATTACCACCCTCTTACTTTCCAGTATAATGTAATAGCAACACAAATAAAAATACGTACAGTAGCATAGACTATGACATGATTCTATTACTCATTTGTGCCTAGTTGTCGATGGAAGTGGACAGTTACTATATTCATAAATTACCGTGTGTTTTATTTTTAGGCAGAACTCGACAGAAAATTTTATTTAATATATTTTCTATAAATTACATCTTTTATACACATAATAACATTTTTATACTCTTAATAGCATTTTTAATTTAATTTGTGTTTCTTTTCTTATCATCGATTGATTTCTAGAAATTGTTTTTGTTTTTTATTTTTTTTATAGTATGGAAATAGCAAACGAGTATGCAACCCACCTGATGGTAAATGGCTACTGCCGCCCATGGACATCTGTAATCAACCCTAGGTAAGATCAAAGTCTCACCTAAGGTTAACGTTGCTACTCCTGAGGACTAAAATGGAATGCCTTGGAAAAGTATGTCTCCCTTACCACACCCTTCAGACCAGAACACAACAGCGCATAACACTGCTGTTATTAGGCAGAAATAGG
>MOOZ01002615.1:28221-38354 GCA_002930495.1 Cecropterus lyciades
GCATTCACTATAATTTTCGGCGAAATTGTTAGGCTTTATAAGATTAAAAACGTACATTTGCTGACGCTTAGGTAAAGAAAATATTTCCTAACCCCGGTTTAAGCTATTAATTACGATTAAAACACATAACTCATAAAAACCACGTTACATTACATTAAATATTTATTTCATAAATACGCTTTTAACTAATTATATTTCACAGTTCAGCTTATATTTGCAATTTTAATATTGTTTTTATAATATGTGGAGTTTATGCTCTAATTATTATTGTTTAATATAGGTAATTACATTTATAATACATACAATTAAAACTTGCTTTTGAACATTATCTGGTTAATATGTATATGGATAACGATGCTATTGTGATAAATCCTAAAAATCCGACTTCACAAACAGAACTGAAATGGACATTTATCGCCAAGATGTTTACCCAGGAACCGAACCCGGATCTCAGTTAGCGTCCGGCTGGGATGGTGTTTCCACATAAATAACTTACATGTTTTCAAAAACAAGAGTCCTTAGAGCGTAAATAACCGCGCAATGTGCCGCGCAAACAAATCAAAGTATCAATCACGCTGTAATAAAAGAAATCTACCGTCACATGATATTTATGTACGTTTAAATTGATCAAGACGTGTTTGGCCACAGCTGCTTACATAGAATGAACTCACACTTGAAATAGGAGAACTTCTTTCTCTCGCAGTCAGATACAAATTCGCAAACCACAAGCATGGAGGATACACAAAACATATCATTGAATTGTTGAATATTGACATAAAATAAAGGGAAACTTCTTTGAAATGAGAAGTTCAAAAACTCCTGTAACTCGAGAACGTTTCATACGAGCGCGCTGCATTTGCGATAGCAACCCTTATATTTGTTCACACCTCCCAGTTTGCATTTCCATATCCGCACGGGCACGTGTTTGATGTAAGCAAAACTCGCAAACTTCTCAATTCTTAAGACTTCTTAATTCCTTTTTGCTTTTATCTTTAAAGAATGTTTAAGATCTATTCCGCGATTTAACATTCACAAATAATTCCCAGAAAATTCCCACCCAATTTAGGACGTACTTTTGTACGTCTCAAATTTGTGTAAAATAATTATAGAGCATCAAAGGCGATGCCGTCTTTCCCGTTGTTTCATGGCAAGTTAAATTGAGGTGAGCGGCTCATACACGAGTGAATTATTGTGGTTCTTAACGTTGAGTCGGCCCTTTATGAAGGCAGATTTAATTTATAATTTTGCGGTCACATTAGTATGAAATCCTTTTTCATATTTGAGGTTGTAAATTACCCTTATCCAAGGCTTTTTTGGTCGGTAAAACCACACGAGAGAATGTTAGAGAATTTATATTGTAGATATACAAATATTTCTTGCGAAGTGGTGATCTATTTTTCTTTTTAACAGAAACTAATATTATGGTAGGGTTAAAAAAGTTAATGGATGAAATGAGTCAATGAAGTGTGCCTATTTGTCATCGTGCGGACGATCTGATGAGGGTTGACGCAACCAATTTCGTGACAGAGAGAGTACACATACAGCTCTGGTGGTCTAGGTGTCTTTGAAAGGTGGTATAACCCTTATCCAGGACCTCACTACTGACAGCAACTTCCCGGTAAACAGGTCCATACTTAATAGCGAGAGTTAATTCTCGCGTTTTGGTAGAGGAATAAAGATGCTGGCTGCTTTATATATGAGGCTTCAAGTAAATGGATGGCGTTGACCAATCACCATCAAATAAAAGAATATCGGAAACGCTATGTTACTATTTGAACACAGTGATACATGGCTCGTCATAAATTACAACCGATGTAATACACCGAGCAGTCACAGATCTCCATTCCGCAATGAGGCAACGTTTGGACAGCTTCCAACGTCCTATCTATGTACTAATATGTGATCCTCCTTTGTTTAATATATTCCGCGATCGTAATGATTGTTACATGCCCCGAAAATAATCTGATATATTAGATAGAGAATATTGCGAAAATAGGAGTTTTTAAAGTTTTTAGACTCTGAAGGCTTAACGAACCGAATCATTTCGGCCTTATTGAGGATAGGATTGTAACGCTACTGAGATTTAATAATAATAATAATAATAATAAAATAATCATTTATTTAACATTAAATCTTAATTTAAAATTTACAAAATATTAGGTGTTAGAGTGTTAATTAATTTTGATTTGAAACATTTACTAAGACGAAACATACGAGACGTTCTTACTCTTTTCTCAGGAGCAGCGACGCATGTGTGTTTTGCCCCACGTTAAATCCTATTTGGGGCTGATTTCGGATGTCCTTGGATAACAACCATTTATTATAATTATTTATCGTGGAAAAATAACGTAAAATCCTTCACATACAATTTGTTTCAACCTTAACATAGTCATAAATCACAATCCACAACGTGAGCTTGTATCGAAGATCACAATTCCATCGAGTCAGCTGTACGGTTTCCAAGTTATCTAGTGATGTGCCACAGCCACGGAGCGACGCCATAATAATATATATTGACAATAATAATATATGTTGAATGTTATACATACGTGTCATAGAGAACTGAGGTGGAGAATGACAAATGTTGTATTAAATTTATCAACAGTTTGACTAACCAGTGTTTACAAGGCTTTATTCCAAATAGGGGATGAAGTTTACCGACCTGCATATTCATTTGCTACTTCATACAAAAATTGATATCGATAGCACATGTTCATAGGTAGCGGTAACTTAAGGTAGGTTTTACCTACGGCTCGACTGGAGGTCGCTCACAGGTGCGTTGTTACGCCTGAGAAATATTTGGATCGTTTCAAATAAGTACATCTCTCACACTCTTCAAATCACAACAAAAGCAACAACACAAACACAACAGCGCTTATCACTGCTGTTATTAGTCAGAAATGGGTGCGCCAATGTTGTTCCCGGAGTCGTCCACGTAGAATTACCGATCGATCTACCATTGCTTATCGTTACATTAATAAACATGTTGCATGTACCCTTTAGTTGTAGTATGAGAGCTGGGGTTCGCTAGTTGTGAGTCGTATGATTGCGGCGTAATAACGTGAACGCATAATTCCGGCCGCTCATTCCCCGTTAAACAAGCTTTACACCTTGCAAATCCACTGCGAACACAGTTGAATTTCTGCTATTGAATTCCTCGTATTGCTATTCGCTTATGTATAGTGAAAATAGTTTAAGTAAATTGCAATTGTTTGCGTAGAGCTCGGCATAACTTTATAAGAGAACAAGTGTATTTCCACTTCCTTCATGTCTTGCTAGAGCGTAAACAGTTGAGATACAGTTTTCAACTATTGTTCCTGTTTACGAATGATCTGCTTGTACAAGTATGTATTTGTTGTTTTATAATGGTATTTTTATTCATGTGTAACATTTAAACATTTTAAACACTAGTAAGCTAGAAAAATGATAAAAAAAGCCGCCAAGTGCGAGTCTAACTCGCGCAAGAAGGGTCTCGACCCATTATCTATAAAAAAAGGACAAAAAAATCATGTTTGTTGTATGGCAATCCTCCTAAAATATTTATTTTATTCTGTTTTTAGTGTTTGTTGTTATCGCGACAACAGAAATACATCATCTGCGAAAATTTCAACTCTCTAGGATTCACGATTAATGAAATACAGCCTGGTGATAGAAAGACGGACATCGGAGTTTAAGTAATAGGGTTCCGTTTCTACCCTTTGAGTACGGAATCATAAAAAGGAAATACATAGATAACAATTTCTTCAAGAAATACATACTTAGCTAATATAATATTTATTTTATATAAATGACAGGAGACCCATACTTATGAATAAGTGTGATTAATTAATATAGTGAATATTGGAGACCAGGAAACTTACTGAGAGCTCAAATCAAATCAGTTAATTTGTACACTAGATAACATAGTCAATGTTGGATATCAAATATTTTCGTTTCATCGCTAATTTTGCTACTGAGTGGCTTAAAATATTCATCTAGATGTATTTAAGATAAGATGTATTTTAAATTGATTACAAAATATAAATATAAAAAAAACAACATGTATTGCGTTCATCCAATCATTTAACAATGCTTAATATTAAACTATAAGGTTCATGTTTATTACAATACAAATCGTTATTACATTACAAATCGGATCGACCACTGTTGTTCTGTAGAGGTAAGTGTGCACTTTAGCAAATTTTTATTTCAAGCGTAATTTACTTATTATCAAAGTCCTAGTCACTCTCAAACCTATCATAGATCGTCGAACTTAAGCTTACAGCTGTAGTGGTGTTTCAAATTAGTGGTTACCACTAATCCCGGACATATACCCGAACGGTATTATCAGGACAGCATGAGCAAACAAGAAACGACGTAGCTTACGGAGACTCCAAGCGCATGTTCATTACGAGCAGCAGATCACCCTTAGCCGCTCATTAACAATGTCGAGGCTTCCTTTGTTCCAAGTTGCGACAAAGACGCCCTAAGCTTTCGTCCAGCTAGGATCAAGGCACAACGTCTTAATGAAAATGAATGTGTCGTGTTACTGTTATTCCTTAAAAAGATATTCTCGTATAAACGAGTATTATGAGATGTAATAGTGTGGTGTTTTTGAATAGCACCACTCCCTCTTTTCCCGTGGATGTCATACATAAATATAAATCATATATCCGAATTTTCAATAAACAAGCAGATCGTACAAACAACTCCCAATCAAGATCTCGATCGGGCTCTCCACTATGTGCATGTCAATACGTAAATCACAAGTTGATTAGGCTGATGTAAAATAGGTGACATTATTAACGATCCATGAACTCTTGACTCCGATTTGTGATGAGGAGGAATGAATAGGAAATAATTTCTAGCTATAATTAGCGAATACGAAGTAGACTTCACACTGGCTGCTATTTGCAAACAGTATAATGTTAAGTGTGATTATGTGGGAAGTATACGAGAATTCGACCGGGGAGGAGTCATGGCCACGTACACTTCTAGCGTGAAGCAGTTTTAGCATCGTTGCCGACTCTCTTTTATATAAGTATCTATTGAGTATCTTGTACCTCAAGAACAGCAATGCATCTAGGATAGACTTTATGTAGAACCTTATTTTATATAAAGTTGCTTAAAGATTTCACTGGGCGATCTTTCACCACTTTATTGAAAATATACATACACTTTTTCTAGTAAAATAGTTACTCAGTTTCATAGAATTCATCAGAAGTGAATTTGTCACGACTTGTAGCAAAAGCTTTTGAAAAAGTTCTTAATCGTTTTAAACTGTGCAAAGGGGAGGACGGTAAAATATAAAATTGAATGGACGATTTATACGTGACCACGGATAGCAGATCGCCAATAAAATACTGAAAGCCAGTTGGAAATAGCAAAGCGAAAAATGTATACTAACCGAATCTAATTCAGTTCGTGCTTTATACCTACCATTAGTTACGGATTAAATCGATGATTAATTGAGATTTGGTTTTCTAACTAAATCTAGTGGAAGGCATTTTGTCACGAATAACCATCCCTTTTACAACATTATTGAATAGTACAAAATTTGCATACAAATCCACGGGCGGCAGTAACAGCATCAGGAGGACTGCATTTTTATTTGCTACTTCATATATATAAACCACTAACAAAAAACTGTAAAACAAAAATAATTAATTGGATAAAAACATTAAATTACCATCAAAACGAAGCTCTTCTAACACCCGTCAATTCTTAATACGCATACACAAACGCACACACACACACACACACAAACGCACGCACGCATACACACAAACAAAAATTTCCATTATTTTTAGGTAAAATAATTAATAAATATTATTAAAATGAAATATTCTTTATTTTTAAATTTTCTTTATCTTTCATCCAGGGTCGCTGGTGTTGTGGCGACTGACGCGGAAATACGCAAGCTACAGAAATATGCAAGTCTCAGTCGAGATTTTGATTTTTTTTCTTTTATTCGGTAGAGTATACTTGCCGTTTGGTCATAGTCACGTAAGTCATGATTTGATAATGGGATCCCGGGAAAATCGAGGAAAATCCTTAAATTGTATAGGCACTAATTTAGAATAATTTGAAATAACTCCGCTTCTGTTAATCCGATTTTCATAAAAGTCGAGTCGTGCATTCGGTAAGTAAGATAGAATTATATGATGAAATATTTGACCTTCAACTCCTCGATCCTGATGAGGCAGGGCTACTACTAGTCTAGACCATAGACGTTTTCGATTTGGTTTTTATTGATTTATAATAGGATTTTTAATCGAGGACATACAATAAAAAATGACTTTCTACTCGTCAAACCTGATGATGTAGTGGTAATGGAAGCCAAAACCATTAAAGCTGGCTAATTGATGTTAACGGATATAAAATAAGATTTCTAAGTAGATACAAAGCGTACATACATTAAAAAAAATAAACAAACCGAATTGTTAACCTCCTCCTTTTTGAAGTCGGTTAAAAACTACCTCATCCTTTGAACAAGTAACCAGAAAACGATAGTCAATAGTAAATATTTTCATTTTGATCAAAAATTGAAATGAGAAGATACATTCTATCCGCAAATTGACTTATGATCCGTCCGAGTGTGAATGGTTCAACATTAGTATCTTAATGCAACATGACGAACATAATGTGACGTTAAACTGGAGACGCCGGTCGCGCTTGGTGTTTCATGCGGGGTAACTCCTGAGGACGGCCGAGCCACTGAATTTAAAATATTTCTAAGTAAAAGTTAAAATAACAGTTTTGGAAATTAACTTATAACTTTAAATTCTTTCTGTGTAACTTGTATGATCCTATTGTTGCTCACGACTTTCCCTTACGTATGACTTTGCTTTAGTCGGAATGCAACTAATGTACGAAACTAAGCCACTTAGAACGTTTAAGGTATTTTGTTGACCAACGTAGCCACTGTTGTGACTATGATACTCGTTTTACTTACTATTTTAATCTTTGTCTATAGCTTGTAGAATCGATAAAAAGAAGTAAAAATTGTTGTCATTTTATGAAAGGAAAAAAGCACATTAAAAACGTTTTGTTTATTGCGTCGATTGAGATAAGTTACGGAAGTGTGACTGTCGTTGCAACATTGCTTTTTTACTGTCGTAATGATCCTCCGAATAACAGCGAGGATGTTATTTGAAAAATTTAATCAAGTTAAATTTGATTTTGCCTTTGGTTAAAAGGTCTCTGTGTGCCGATATTAAAATGTTTCCTCTTGTTATTATATTAATGTATGTTATTTCAGATTTATTCAAAGCAAATTAATAAGATATTTTTTATATACAATTACAGTAATGGAAAAATTTACATTTTGTAATGAACAGGTATAATATGATTGCTGTTTCGGATTTATAATATTATTTTTCCGAGAAATTCATAGATCTCTTAGACTGACCGCAAGGCCTCGAACATTTGCTTCAAGCTTGACGCGCTCATCATCGCGTAATTAGTATGTTATATGGCCACGAATTTTGGCTGCAAATTGTAGCGAAAAATAGCAAACATTGCTCAACGCTAAATAGACAATTAAATGTGAATAAAGCAGTGATTCTATTACAGTTGTACGTTTAACGTTGGTAAACGCGGCCGAAGCAGGCGACGTAGTGGGAATAAGCAATTAGGTATTTATATACAGCAACAACAACCTTTACAAAAATCTCAGGCATATGATCATTAAGCTTAATATCGTTTAGCTACTCGTTCTAAAATCAAGCCGCAGTCCAAACTCGAAAGCTTAATCCCCTGATGGGTATGCAAATGTTCCAATAACCGTGTAATGGTTTGAAGAACCTCCCCGCGGTGTAACGAGCCAGTTTCAGGGTTATAACTTCCAAGTTCCTGAGCGTCGCTGGAAAGTAAATTGTTTGAATGGTGCTTGATAGGAATTGCCGAACGACGCTCACTCTGCAAGTCAAGAGGATAGAAATATGAAGCACCCGTTAATTTTAAATAATGAACATATTTACTATTTATATTAAAAATAAGTATGTTTGAATATAGAATGTTTCTTTTTTGTTTACTTTTTACGTTTTCGTAACCTGTTTATTTCTTTTTAAGAAATTCGCTTTTATTTTTATTACTGTACACATTTGAACATTAATTTTAATAAGAGTACCTACTAAAGAGGCCGAAAATTTAAGATAAAGTTAGAGACATTACATAATTTTAATATGACATTTATAATATACTTATGTACATTACAGCACTGCTTTACATAATCGACGGCGAAGTTGCTGTGGGATTTATGCAAAATATTTCTTTAGTATGTTAAACAGCTTAATGTAGTGCCGAGTTCCCGTGGGCTTTAAGCATACTTTGCATGTTTCATGAACGGCGTGATCACTTTATCGTCCCAAATACGTCACGAGTATTATAGAAGCTCGCAAGATTTGGCCTTGTGCTTTATAGTGAATTTAAAATGTAGTTAATAAGTTTTTATGTATGTGCGTATGGTATGTCGATGATATAATCAAGTGATGTTATACAGATGGGGCCTTTTAGCGTGTACCGTGTTTAACTGACTTCTAGCAGTAGCAAGCGTTCCTGTTCATTGTTTGGATGATAGTTATTCATAATATGGCAATACCTCTCGTATGAACTGATATGATACGAATATACATATAGGACATGCGATATGAGTACCTCTCGATACGAGGTAATACACCCTACTTGACAAAGGTAGCTATCCATCCGATACTGATCTTTCTTTAAGTGCTTGTGACGACTTAACATCAGATTCACGCCGTGTCCATTGCTAGCTATTTTTTTCAGAATCCGTCATTTAGAAAGAAATACCAGATAGACTACGATTTTTATGACATGAATTGATAGGCGTCAGCGATGAAATCCATTTGTTCGGATGGAATCCAGTGGTTCGACGAAATCATTGATTAGAATGAGACTGAGGGTCGCCGTAATCTTCTTAGGCTTAGTCAAGGCTTAGGTATTGAATCTTGATTTTCCAATTTTATAAATCCGGGCTTAGTTATATTATTTTGTCACATAGTTCATGTGATAAAAGGATTTCTGAATTTTTATTTTCCTCAACAAAACGACTTTTTTCCTATGATGTGTATGGCATGAAACAAATAATGAAATGATTTAAACAGTATCGCAAAAAGTTAACGAAGTACGTAACCATCATCTATGGTTAATGTTTAGGACGTAGAAATATAAAGCAATAGTTTAAAAGGTTCATTCAAAGCTGTACATGATGCCACTGAACTGGTGTTTTTAAAAAACACAAACTACATTAAAATAAGTGATTAGAGCAAAGATTGAATGAACATTTTATACTATATTCTAGTAATAACCCGCTACTTTGTCTGCATCATTTTTATAAAGGGAATATTTAGAAGTTAACACAATTATCGCGGTTCGAAGGCCTCAAGACCAACTGCATAACTTCATGGAATTTATGAGGTTCGCCGTCAACCCATTATTGTTCTACTGGGTACTACCATGTGCATAGGATCATGGTGCTTCCTCAGAATGAGAGAGTCATTCCCAATGCGCTGGGCAAGTGTAATTTCGTAGACATCACACACGTTTAAAAATGTTTCTGTACCGTTCACTACGTTGTAGGAATTAAGGTAACAGTCTTAGGGGGAAAGGTAGCGTAATAAAACCAATCCGGACGAGTGTCGGTTTTACACTGATTTGTTTGGTGAAGGAAAACGTTGTGTGAAAAACTACACACCTGAGAGTTGTTAAAAATAGTTATTTGGATCTGCCTTACTTATATGATAATTTCCAACTTAGTAGTCAGAATTCCATCACAACAGTGATAGACTTCTGAACTGCTGTAACTTAGCAATGTAACACAGATATATCAGTCTATATGATGTCGGAGTGTCCCCAAACATTGGGAGGATGAGTGCTAAAACTACTTTAAGTTGTATCCTAACCTTTTACTGTTCCTCACGCAGGACAACGTTGCTGAGAATCAAAGTAAAGAGGAAAATATAAATTCTGAAATTTCTAGAAGAGACAAAGCTAAATGAAACCATTTTATTCTTGCAGAATAACAGTTCTATAGAAAATACAAAAACGTACGAAAAAAAGAGGATTCTGGGGTTGGGGGACCCCCGTCAGAATCGAAGTTCAATCCATGCAGCCAAATCACCAATCCTTTTCGA
>MOOZ01002615.1:43760-56354 GCA_002930495.1 Cecropterus lyciades
TATAATTGTCTGGTCGAATACATACAGCGTATTTGAGTAATAAGGGGCGCGGTTGGGGGTTGGATGGGTTACCGCAAGTGGCCAAAATTTTTGCACGCTACACTTGGTAGTGAAAATTATATCACCGATTGTTATCAATGTAAGCTCTAATGACATTATTACTTTAAAATACGAGTATGTTGGAGGAAACTTCTAAATGGCGTAAAATCGATATTTTTTTATAAAAACAAATTACCTGTCTGAAAAATTCAGTTTTAGCAGTTGGGTTTTAGTAAAATGGAATTTTTTTATAACATATCCACAGCTAGTAGTGTAGTAATCGAATATTAATATTCGAGTTTCTAATTGAATATTAATATTCGATTCGGTACGAATAATTCGTAAGTTTGGATAATTCGCACACCCCTAAATGTTACTCGTTAAATCTTAACGCTGACGCTTACAGCGTCAGGCGAATGACGCTTGAACGGAATGTATCGTGGGCCTCGGGTAAAGGGGGGAAATTAGTTTTATGTTGCGTTTGCACTGAAGCATTTTTTTATTTATTCAAACGTACCACACTTTATGATTAAATAAAAAAAGTGTTATCAAAGTAGGTCCAGTAGTTTTTCATAGCGCTAGCATAAACGACAGTATTATCCTTAAAAAAACATCTATAGCCAAATTTATATAAAACACCAAGGGAACTGTAAC
This sequence comes from Cecropterus lyciades, assembly GCA_002930495.1. Taxonomy (NCBI): domain Eukaryota; kingdom Metazoa; phylum Arthropoda; class Insecta; order Lepidoptera; family Hesperiidae; genus Cecropterus; species Cecropterus lyciades. The sequence continues at coordinate 44,454 of MOOZ01002615.1, forward strand.
AACGTTATAATAAAAACATATGCTCGCCATTTTTTATCTCCGATATTTTACACTGCAGCTATGATATGTTGTCCGTGATAAATGTTGGCTGTTATATTCAAACATTGCTGACTTATATTACCGAAAATATTATATTTTCTTCATCGTATTAACGTAGTCATCTTACAAGTTTGAAATATCTAAAATAACTTTCATATCCCAAGCTTTAGGGTTGAAAATTCCATTTAACTGAAATATTGTGGAATTGTTATAAAATAGTTATCATTTTTCGCAGCAACGGTGAAGGAATTTTTAATATAACATGAGTGAGCGGTGAACTTTAAATCGCCGGCGTGACTGATTCGTCGCCTTTACGTGGTCCAAGCCTTTTATTTTCACACATCATTTCATTTGGGGTACTTGATAGTAGTATTTTAGTAAGTGGCAGTATGTTAGTAAGTCGAGGGTCCAAGGTTCCAATAATTTTACTAAAACGATGTATGTGGGTATTAGAAATAAATCACTACTGGTTTACGGTGAAGGGAACCTAAGCACTTAAAAGTTCTCTAAAAAGTACTAATCTGCACTTGGCCCGCGCGGTGGACTGCCTGCAGTACTCTCACTCTGAGAAGAGACCCGTCCCCAGCAGTGGGACTATAAGTGGTTGACAAAATTAAAATATCCATATTTTATAATGTAATGTGATTTCGGTTAAAACATTGTTGGTAAAGTTTAACATGTCTTAAAATGTACCAGAATTTCACAAGTATTTATTTAACAGACTCAACATATCAGACCGTAGAAACGTGAATACAGTTGTTATTGGTTAGAAACAGACGTTTTACCAAGTAAGGGACTATTTTACCTCTAAATCCCTTTAGGCCGTTCAACTGTGTAGTCTTTAGCTACGTAAGCTATATTTTCCAGACCGCAGAAAGGCTGAGTAGACACTACTGTCAGCCAAAGTTATAATACTTAGATAATCTTTGCATGCATATCAGGGGATATTGTGAGCTCGTGTTAATAACATTAAATGAGTAGTGAAAATGAAAGTGGATTCTATAATCTTGGGTTAGTTTTACATTATTCCTGGCTTAATCGATGCTTTCTACAGCCTTCATTACGTTAATAACTCTGAGTTGCCTTACCTTTCCTACCGCATCCTTAAATACGGTTTCTCAAAGATAAGTTTGTCTATCCGTAATTAAATATGACTGCTAGTAAGTTCATACGCCTCTTCTGAAAGTTACTAAATATTTTATTTGTAAGGACTGTAATGCTTACTTAAACTTATATTAACGGTGTAGGAAGTAGCAAAATGAGCATGCAGACCACCTGATGGTAAGTGGCTGCTGCCGCCCATGGACATCTGTAATCAACCCTAGGTAAGATCAAAGTCTCACCTAAGGTTAACCATGCGTCGCTACCGCTGAGGACTAAGATGGAATGCCTTGGATAAGTATGTCTCCCTTACAACACCCTTCAAACCAGAACACAACAGCGCATAACACTGCTGTTATTAGGCAGTCCTATAAAAGGTTCGAAAGTAAGGCTAGTGGCTACTTACAATAGTTACTATTTGAACCACTATAAAGTTATATCTACTACTATGAGCCGGTAGTTTGAGGGCGAGGGTCAGTGATCGCGTTTTAATTATTGCCTTCACTTCCGTTTAACGAGCGTTAACGTCTCACTTTGGATACATTATCCTTTCCGAGTGTTAAGGGAACTTACAATTCAATTCCAAGTGATTGATGAACTTCATTAGATATGGAAAGGAAATTTTGAAGTTTTATGGCTTAATGAATGATATGAATTAAGATAATTATATTTTCTCCGCCTATCCTGTGCTATTGTTACATAATTTTTCTTCTCTTGAGAGTTTGAATAACTCTTGTGTCTTTGCTACTAATTATAACATTTTGAGAATCTTTAAACACGTAGCCTTCTTCCGTCTATTTTTTCCATAACATTTGTCAATCATGTTAAGTCCACGTGCTTCTGAAATGCTAGAGTAGCTAAATTGCTTGATGACTACTTTTACGTGCGACATAAGTAAGTCACGTTGATTGGATCGTCCTGTACGTTTGCACGATCGTTCTTACCGTAAAAGTAAAAGGAATTTGATTTCCTCTCATAAATCCCGAGTCACCGTGCCACGGCGATTTTAAGAATACATAATATTGTAAGCCTTCTAATGGTACTTAATCGTATGTCGCTTATCCACATGTTATCTAGCTTTTGGCAGTACTAATACACTATACTAATTGGTAGATTTTATTTCGTCTGGTTTAATTTGTTCGCAGTGGTTAGTTTTACCAGCAGATAGCGTTATGAATTACTACTTTAACAATCGGGTTCCTAATTTTCATTAGGATTACCTGATTTCTCAGTTTTGATCGAGTTAACATGCAAAACCCCTACGAAACGATACACCCGATACCCTCATACAAAACACTACATAAATATAGTATGTATTATTAGGGTTTTTCACTATTAAAACGAAATAATTTTACGAAGACAAAAATGTATCGAGAACTAAATTTTTCGAGTATAACTGCCTCCGAATCAGACTAACCATTTATTGTCTGATAGCAGGAATAACGCCACAATTTACAGAAAGCTTCCATTATCTTTTATAGCCGGAGCTTCGGCGCCGACCACCAATTACAAGGGCTCTAAGAGGTTACGAAGATATTCTTTTTGATATAAAAACGAGTGAGGACCATTTGGAGCGATCGATGAACCTGACGCGTCAATCTCTATCATATTGGATTTGGAAAATTTTAATTTGTGTTTGCAACCCACTGCTAGGAAAATTTGTGAGTTCGTTTCCCGGGTTAAAGTGGTAACTTATTTTAGGTCGGATGCATCGGAAACATCGCAACGCTTTTTTTTATTCGACAGTAGTCGAATGTAGATATTGTGATAGCTTTAAAGGTGGTAGAACTCTTTGTGGTTCGACTCCGGAAGCACTACCGCCACACCTATTTCTGCCTCATAACAGCAGTGTTATCCGCTGTTGTGTTCTGGTTTGAAGGGTGTGGTAAGGGGTGTGGTGAGGGAGACATGCTTTTTCAAGGCATTCCATCTTAGTCCTCAGCGGTAGCAATGCATCTGGCGAGATGCATTAGGCGAGACTTTGATCTTACCTAGGGTTGATTTCAGATGTTCGTGGGCGGCAGTAGCCACTTATCATCAGATGGGCTGCATGCTAGTTTGCCACTTCTATACTATAAAAGAAAACTTCGAGTTTCATATTATGGCGTACAAACTTTGTAATCAATTCATTTTTATTGCAGCTGCGGCAGAATCAGTTGTATATACCTATGTATGTGTTCAATATATTTATATATACAATATATTAAATAGGTTATTATTCTGGCTAGTATATTTATTTGTGTTTGGGCTATTGATATGATAAGTAATTTATTCGAATATCCGAATAATACCACATTGAATATCAAAGCTTAATTGAAACTGAGAAATAATTTAAAATATGAACATATAATTATTAAAAAAGACAATAATAAAACATATTTGAAACAGAGAAACACTTGAACTTATTATTGCTGTAAAAGATGGATGTGGTTATCACAATAGATATCCAACGTTAAGTGCTACTCTAACTAGTAAGTACTTGTTACTGCTACAACATAAGCGACCGTTCAGTCCCATTGGGATAAAACGTGATATTTTTACTGGAATATTGTGTAAGAGTCGTTAGATATCTTAAAAGGTCACACAATAACTCCCTAACCACGTCCTTTCCTCTCCGACCCTCTTTATTGTTGTTGATGGCTCGTCGCGGAACGTGCTCCAAATCTACATACCGATATCTACATCCACGCTGCCCGCCGTTACTCACCTCGTCTGATCCCTCTGCGAATAAGGACGGATTTGGTGTGAAGATTATATGATCGTGTTTGAATGATACATTGGATTCGAAAGAGTTATTGTACCTTATTTTGAGCTTAAAATGTACGCAATGTCTGCGTATTTTCATTCTAATGGACATTGAACACATTTATACTGAGCTACAAATCGATAGACATATGGCATTTGTGGTGTGAAAAAATGGAAAGTCAGTAAAGAGTCTTCCATATTTTTATTGAAAGAATAAACTAGCAAACGAGCATGCAGTCAAGCCGACGGCTAAGCGGTTAATGCCACATATCAAAGTTTCCTTTCTTCGCAAACTTCCGGTTCACAGTCATGGAACTTATCTAAATCCAGCTTAGGAGCTGGAAACTCTTCGAGAAGTACGTCAGCCGCAAACTTTCAGCGATTTAACTCACGCTCTTACAAAAATAATCTGTTCCCAACAAGTAGGCACTACAAGCAGTTGAGGCTGAATGTCTAAAGTGCCATAACTTCCCGGAGTCAGAACGACTGTTGGGCCGTATCTGAATGATAGATCCTCGTGCGAACACTTATGGAATGGAATTAAACGTAAAGGTGTGTACTGACTCCGAGTAATTACTAGTAATGCAAACTCGGAAGCTACATAGCTTTATAATAAGTGTAATCTAGCATTCGTTTGTTCATAACGTTGATGTTATGCGATAGATTGATATTAAAAAGTCGCTTATGGATACCCATAAGACGTAATCGATGAATGTTTCTGTCTGTCTAATACGTACTGTAACTTCAGGTGTTAGTATGTCTGATGTATGGCACTCATACCTGCCTCGTATTTGTGACTGAAATCAGGTGTGATTTGAATCCTTACTCCAAGTGCTTGATACTAGAGATCATTTACTAATAAAGGGACTTCAGGCTCTTTTGCTAAATCGATTAAAAGAAACACTTAGTTAACTAAGACATTCCTGAAGTCGATACGGAAGCAAGCGAGGTATTATATATTTCGCGCATGGTCAGCACCCGACTTAAGACTTCCATTGATCGGAGATAATTCCTCGACACAAACTTGCCGAGAACAGATAGAATATAATAAAAGTTTGGAGATGCTATTGACTTATCTACCTTAGAGACATTACTCATTTTGATTGTTGTATTAGGTACCTATTTCTGATAAATTATGATAACAAGGTTCATTTATAATCATTCACTGCGATTTGTGATTGTTGATGTGGTAATTAAAGAGTTAATCTAGGTGGCTACGTGTAAAAAACTTACAAAACGTCATATCAAAAAGTTGTCATATGTTTTAAATTTTTGGCTCATATGATAACGGACTGATTAGTAAAATTATTGTGGTTTAAGAAAAGCGGCTCGAGCGGTACCATTGTCATACTAATTCTTATCTTATAATAGCAGCCTAGCGGCAGGTACCGAGATTCGGTAAATAGTCGAGATTTTCAACATATTAGCATTTTTTCAAAAATGTTTAAATTACGTCCAGTAAATATGTTTTTATTTTTAAGTGAGATTTCCCTTCTAACTAAGCATTGATTGAGTAACGAAGTCTTTAACGTATGGGACTCAAAACTTTTGCTTCAATCGTCATTCGCTTAACTCGGCAAGCGTCAGAGTTGAGTTCTAAAAAAATATGTATCAACGAAATTCCACTTTGACTAGCGCAGTTGACATTTGTTCAACGCTTGGAGCGTCAAGCGAATGTTTTCGGATGTTTTTCTAGAGATTTTTAAATTTCCGAGCTTCATGTTGAGAAAAATCGATAGTGTGATTCAGGATGCGCGTGGCGTCATCTATTTGGGAGTAATGAAATGTCGTAGTTTTTTTACATACAAAAGTGTTCCTTATACCATAAACAGGTTTTAACCTCACTAATCATATAATTATACAAAACGAAGTGTATTTAGTTAAACGTTATCGTTTAACGTGAAATCAATGGTCTTGTTTCCAGAAATATTTCTGAAATTCAGCAAACATTTGAATTGCTTAATGCTTAACCAAAAATGATACTATCTCGGTTTGTAAATAACAAACACGTACGTAGCATGTTAAAGCGCGCCAGCCTTGCGATTGGTGTAGATGGTAAGCAATCTTCGAATTAAGGAAGATCGAGCATGGTTCGGAGTTAGATGGATAATCTTCGGTTGCGTTTTCGTACTTTAGACGATCTATTAGGCTTCAGGTGTTATCGTTGGATCAAAGGTAACCGACAAAGCTCTTAAAATGGTAGGCTAAAGTTGCAGATACATTTTCGTAATTCCAGGTAAGACAATACATAGGTGACAAACCAAAAACGTCTTTCAATAGTTATATTAATAACGTATCAACGTATCAACGTTATATTAATAGGGTGCGAGATTACCGGTTCTATATTTATTTGTGACCACTACGAGAATCTGTGACTTAAGTTTAGTAAAAAGTTACTTTCTGTAGCTAAAACTACTTCCAAGCACTACTCATGTACCCTCTCACGTCCTAAATTTGCTCTAATACCATTAATCATGTTATGAGACAAAGATCTTGTACCATTAGAAGCGACATGAGAGATAGATGAGAATAATAAAATTGTGTCTGAAGCACTTTTTTTACTTACTCTGAATGAGTGAAATGTGTAAGTTTGTGTAGCATCTACCTAAATCTGTGATCTCTATAACAATATATTACATTTTAGGTACGTTACGTGACACATACAACAAAGACTGTTTCGAATTCTGATAAAAACATCTAGTAATTGTTTTGTCGTTTAATAAACTGATGTCATTTACAAAATCATAGTACAAGGGATATTTGTTCAAAGTATGATCCTTTTTAATCGAATTCCCAGAGGAAAGAGGTTATCTATTCGTCACGTATATGTATATTTTTATGTCTCAATTTTATATACATAGTTTGTTACTGGTTTCAGCGACGACTACTAACTTTATGGACACATGGTTTGTTACTTTTTAGCTGAGTAAGTGCATATATTGCTTTTATTGCGATATATTTAGTGCGTTTATCGCTTATCCTTACTAGGTAGAAATAGTGGCGGTTACAAAATCTGCCTAACAAAAGCCCGGTCAAAGTTGACAAGTTTCTAGAGAAGTTTAAAACTTTTAATAGGGTCTAGTTTTTAAGATCGTCTATCAATAAGCGCTTGTTAGAGGTCAAGCTAGGAATAAGCTTTAGTAAAAAAATGAGCTGCAGATTTTTTGTACTTAGAAAATGTTGCTCGTGATTTTTTCGTTGAGATTCATACATGAAAGTAAAACAGTTTGTAACTCTGTTGAATTTTCCGTGTAACTAAAGGACACAGTATTTATAATTAATTATTTACTAAAATATTTAATTATTTAGTAGAAGGTAAGAGAGTAAAACATTAAAATGGTAAATTTTCTGTCGCGCCATATTCCGCTTTATAGTTAGCCATGCGGCTGGACGGGTTGTGATATATCATAACGATCCTCAATTTGCAGAGTGACATAGGCTAGATATTTTTTTTTAAATATATCTAGCCTATGTCACTATATATATATACATATATATTTATATAACAACAAAAATAAAAATATATTATATTTATATATAATATATTTTTTTTGTTTTAATATTTTTTATAATGTTACAAGTTAACCATTTTTATTGTATATGCCTCCGTTCTAGGTTTCAGTTAGTAAACCTGAAGTTAATCCTCTTAATTATGAATTCAATTAAGCTTTCACCGATTTTTAAGTAGCCTTGCATTCCATAAGTAAAGTGAAGAAAACAAAAACCACAAAAGAACGAATTCCCATAAATATTGAGGTACGTCACCCGCGCGTGTACTATATTCCTTTCGAAGAACGACATATTCCCTTGTTCTTTTAAATGACGCGGTTACTTAGCGCGCGATTGCGGGTCTTCCAACATAAGCGGCCCTCACCAGTAGCCATCGGAAGAACGCTTTCTATTGAGAGTGAAGTTGGTGACACACGGATTGGGAGTACGCGCGGTACTTATAAGATAATTTATTAAAAAAATATCCTATAGATCCAATCATGTTTTATTCTAGAGTTAGGAATAACAATTGACTGTAATAGTATTATGCTTATTTGCCTAAACAGATAGAAAATACTTCACTGGTAGTGCAAATAGCTACTATTATCTTTTACTTTCAGTAATAATAAAATACCTTACATCATGTTCAGTAGCGTAACTGGGTAACAAAAGGCCCTGGGGCAAAAAAATAACTAAGACCCCAAATAAACTATCTAGTATATTTATATTCCGAATGTGGAAGAAATTTTCATTAGCTCAATTTATAGTTTGTAAGTCAGAGTCCTAGGGCCCCCCTGAGCTTGGGGGTCCCGGGGTCCGCTACTGATCTACGCCACTGATCATGTTGAATCCAACTTTATTGCGATAAATTCTCTTATCTAGTTCCCTATATGTTTTGTTAAATAAGGTGTTATCGGAGACCCAATAATAGTCATGGGTGATCATATTTTCCATAAAAGTATGTTTATTTCATGTAATATTTATTTACTATTTACATTACATACAATTTATTGTATATTGTTGTTGTTTGTACTAGAACACACCGTGTCGTGAAACTAAGCATTCACAATATTATAATTATACTAATGATACAAATATTAACCAAAATAAATCACCTTTTTAGTGTAAAATAATGACGACTTCGCTCATATTACAGACCCGTGTGTACGCACACGTTAGTTCACACTTAAGTCACGTGCGTTCGCGGAGTACAGTGGGATCCTTCTCGAGAGTGGTGCGATCCTCCGCACGGACCGCGAGATATAGCTGTTCCATGTCATGTTACACCATCGGGGTTTCATTTCATCTCCAGAACGTGTTCTATTAATACGTGACGAATCTATTCAAGTACCTAATAAACAATGGTAACGCGATTGGAATTGCATTCGGTGTTAACGATTTTATAAAAATGTTACTGTTGTTTTCCCAAGTTTAGGATATGACTGCTTTACATTTACACGATTTAATGATAATACATTTTAATCGCGAATTCGCAAATTACGACTGAGGTATGTAGCGTACGTGAAAGTTTTGTATGTCCTTATATGGACCCGCATATATGATATAAGTACATAAACACGCAGATTCGTCTGTATGTGTTTGTCGAGGATAGACTTCGGGATCCGCTGCGTTTGTCAATGTAGTTATTTTGTGCATGATAACAAAGAAGCTGGTTACAACTTTTGTGTGACCTTATCCATATGTGGAGTGAAATATATACCAGATTATGACTTCCAAAGTATTTTTAAGTTAATCATTGAGATGGCTGCTTCGTTAGGCGTTGAACCCGAAACCTAATATGAAATCTAATATGACGAGCACGACTCAGTGTAGGTCGTCAAAAATTGGTATTGGCTTTCAAATTTTTTCCACGTTGTGTAGTTAAAAGTTTGGTTCCGGTTTTGGGTAACGGTAACAAAAAGACATCAAAATTCGCATTCAATGTTTGAGTGAATTTTGAACGGTAGCATCGATGCAAACATATATTTGCACCATTATAAAACCCAGCGGATTATTACATTGTTTGGCGCTCTAAACATGTCCGTAGCCACGATCCCCGGCCAGACAGAAATCTGTAAATCTGAGAATTTGTAAACGTGTAAAGCAAAACGTACGTAAAATGTACATTTTGTTAGCACGCTTGATACATTAGCGGCAGTTATAACTAACTATTAATCATGTTATTACTAACTTGTTTTTAAGGCGATTTCTGAAAAAGCAAACTAATCTGCTAGATTTTCTCGTTGATCTTAAAGAAGAATGAATACTATGTTCACTTGGGTCTCGTGTGACTATGACTTTAACAGTGTAACAATAGTCCCTATGTATGTATCTTTACACAGGTAGGTGTTCCTCATTATTCACACGTGGCTAAGCAGGAATTTAGCGTTTACTTTGTATGGCTCGTGATCTACAAATTACTCGAGAAGATTTCGAGTTACAGTTGTGTATTGTGGTCCTATGATCCAAAATCAAAGGAGAGCATAACAGACATAATGTGATTGACTTGATTGTGTTGTGAATCAATTCATTATAAAAACAGCGCACCAATGCGTAGTAATAATTGTTCTTTTTTTTTTCAATAAATTGTTATTTAAAGTCATTGAAGAAGAACATAAAATTGAAATAGTCGATTATAAGAAGCTACAAATGAATCTGATGTGTTACAAAAAGGGTGAGTAAGTCAACACCAATTGAGTTTACGAATCAAGTTTTTCTCGGAAGCACTTCTATCGGTCTCCGATTTACGGCGCGTAAATCAAATTACCTCGAGTTTTTATTCGCGTTCGCACGAATGGATAAGTTGGAGCGAATTCGAGGTATGCTGTTTTTATGTCAACGAGTTTTGAGATCCGCTGACTTGTAAGAAAGCTGTGGAACAAAAATTCCGGTGCGATTTATTCAAGTAGTCATTATTTGGAAGTTGTTTGGAAGTTATAACGAATACTTAGGTAACAGTGTAATTTGTCCCTGTAGTTCCGGGACCAGAATAGGGCTACGGTATCCCCTGCCTGTCGTAAGAGGCGACTAAAAGGGGCTTCTAGGGTTGCGGGCGGCAAGAGAGGGAGCTCGAGCCGTTCAGCCAAGCGACCTAGGGAAGGACGGCGGCATGTGTGGTCGCATACCGTCGTAACAGGTGAAGGCACGGTGACTGCAAATGCTCACCGGGAAGAGTTCGTAAGGGGCATCGCGCTCGGAGGACTCCGGTTGCGTAATTGAAACTATCGGTCTAATTACACCACGGTTGGATTTCAGGACGCTTAAGAAAATATATTTTTATATGAATTACAAGTAGCAAGCTAGTACGAAGTTCACGTAATGTTAAGTGGTTGCTAACATACCCTTAAGAGGATTGAGTCCTTCTTAAAGTTGGCCTCAAATGCGATTCTGTGGATTAAGTTGGAATACTTTATGAGTCTCTCTCTTGCCACGCGGCTTGACTAATTTACTATTTTGTTTTAGCGTAGTTCAAATATAGTTTGAATGTAACCATAAAATTACAGAAAAATTAAACTTTATGAAAATGCCACTAATTACGTTATTATAGGATTGTCCTCCTTTCACAGTGTTATTCCTTCACAATACAAAATTGTACAAAATAGTGTTATATACAAAACTAATGACAAAATGTATTTAAAAAAATGTGTTTAGTATTGTTCTCAAGATAAACAAAACAGAAAAAGTAGTATTTAATTCCTAGATGAGTTATAATCAAAGAAAAACAAATGCAGAAAGTATATTGTTAAATCAGTATAATGACATCTTTAAGAACCAGAAATAAAAGATAATTTATTTACTAGATATTAGATACGTTGAATTTGGTAATTGACTTCATTACAACCATCCATCTATTCATTCAAGTTTGAATCTTTCGCCCACAACATTCATTTGTTGAACCGCAAGCGTGCGACGATAGATAGTTTAGAAAGATAGTAGAACAAGTGGTGAGAGGTACAACCGTCACACCTAGTTTGTGTGTTTCGGTGGAAGAGTGTTGTTGTTGACTCTTTTTTACCATCTCAGTTCTCGGGAGAAGCAGCGGATCTGTGATTGACTTCAGATAGAACCCCTGTTCTATATGACGCTATTTCCAGATGTACTTGGACGTCAGAGACCACTTACCATCATAAAAAGTGCATACTGACTGGTTACGTGATTATCACTTGATTTTCCTTGTACTTCGTTAACAATTTTTTCGCTGATATCTTTAATCTGTTGCAGTAAAACACGTCTTCGATTCTGATCGCCCAGTGCTTCGTACTTTCTTTACATATTGGTGGCAATCATCGAAAACAACGGGTGAGTGGTTTCCAATCCAACTAGTGCTGCTGTGGCCGTGAAGAATTAAATAAATTAATAAAAGCTGACCTTGTTGCTTAGTCAACAGAAAAGAGGATTGGAACGTATATGATAATCTAAATCCTGAAGGAAACCTTTAAATGTTAATGGTTCAACCTGGTAGCTCCACCTGTAACTTCTCTAAAAGAGACATTTGCGCAAGGCCTTCTAAATTAGACCTCGGGGATG
>MOOZ01002615.1:82896-93750 GCA_002930495.1 Cecropterus lyciades
AATTTATTCGTACGTGAATTTTAATAGATTTTATTTTTCTACCCCAAATATTGATTTAGACTGTTTCGTACCAATTTAAGTACGTTCAGTTTAGAAGCTAGCATGAAATTAAGTCAGACATTATTGTTAATTACCATTCTATATTGGAATGCGGTTATAACGCCATTGACTTAGTTTAGGGAATATGCTGAAATTACTCATATCCAATAATTTGTACCCAACTCATAGTAATCCATTCGCGTATGGTAGTATTAAATTGTTTCACGAAATATCATGTTGTAATTGATTTTAATGATCGGCTTATAATATGGAATATGCTAGTAGAAGACTAGTAACTAGACTATAAGATGTTAAAATGTTCATACTTATTAAACGACTACCAACTTCGACGCCGACTTCAGGACTATATATTATGTACTGTGTATGAAAGAAACCAACATATATTTAAATTATTGTTATGCTTTTGTGTGACATAGAAGTCGGTTTCTATTTTTTGAAAAAAAAAAAATATACCTATATGTGTACAAGAAGTAACAAAGGAGTATATAGTTAATGTGATGGTGTGTAATCAGTGCCGTTCATGGAAATTTATTATAAGGTCTAGAGAGTATTAGTGTTACTGCCTCGGTAAAGGTTCAGAGTTCAGTGTTACGGTAAAAACAGTTTTTTATTAAGAGAAATTGCTTCAACGTAGTGACACACGAAACTTTCAGTAACTAGTAACATTGTTAAAATATTACAAAAACACAACCCGACTACTTGAAACGATTTTTTGGTCATAATGATGTATTTAATTTAACGTTTTAAAAATATAGTATATATGACGGCGCTTCCATAAACTATAGAGTGGGTAGAACGCGATGATGATGGCGTTGCCCGCTCTGACGCAACTCCGGGCGCTAGTGCACGGAGCGCGCGAAAAGAGGTTGTTTTGGCGGGAAATTAACAGAGGTGTCGTGTTCGGCCGTGGCGGGTGTATTACGTGTTCGGTGGAGTGTCAGTGATTTTATTTGTTGTTCCTATTGTAAAACTGTCGTGAGTTAATAGAATGGAACATTGTTAATTAAGTACGGTTTACTTTTATTCTTCTCGCCCGATCAACCTACGCCTACCTACGTTATACCGCAATATGGAGTCGCAGACAAATAACGATAAACACACTGATAAAGGCTCTGTGCCTTTATATCCATTGGTATATATATATATGTATATATAGGATGGTATATTTCCTAGCTTTCATTTGATACCCCTATTGTTGTGATAATAAAAAAGTCGTCCTTTCCATTACCCCCTATTTGTAGGCGCCATTTAAAAAATATATAGCCTATTTCACTCTATGAACTGATACGATTCACAATCATTTGGGCTGTAGCGCGTGCCAAAGAAATGGACATACATACAAACATTACCCTCCTTCTCACGCTTTCGGGTAAAAATGAATCTATGTTTGTGTATTTAATTGCATAAAACGAGAAACGACAGTTTTATCCACTTATAAAACAAATTACGTAAAATTTCATCATTAACGTACAAATATTTGTAAGGGCGGTAATATTATTAAGTATATGAATGAGGAACCTATAAACTTAAAGTTAGTTCAATTAATTTCGCGACCAATTAAATGTTGTCTTATAAAAGTTTCTACATTATTATGTACAGAGCAAACTTTCCGAGTGGGTCTTAAGAATTTAGGAAATCGTACATTGTTTGCAAATATTATTCTAGGAGGAAACCTTGGGCTATTACATTATAGGCTATATTGGGCTACCTTGGGTAATCTCAGCTTAGATAAAGTTTCTGTTTTACCTGTGCGTTTAACAGTTCACACATTGGCGATCCGTTAGGCCTTTTTATCCATTAGGCGTCTTGATTTAAATAGTTTCACGCTGCATCTTTCATACAGATATTTAGTGCTATGCTTGTATGCTACATACAGATCTTAAAATATATTTCCCTAATTCTAAAAGGAATCTTTAAAAATTATTTTACCATAAGCAGATTCTAAATTATTGCGCCGCTAACAAACTAAAGGAAAAGGCTCATTTCCAAGAAAAATCAATGTTCTTACATTTTCTCATGTCATTCTGTAACTTACAAATAATAGACCAGGAATTTTTTTGGGCATCTACGACACTACTGTTACATACTAATAGCATTATTAACATCCTTTTTAAGGTTAGGACCGTAAAAACGATACTGATGTTACAAAAAAAAACACAAGTGACAATCTTCGTGTAATGTAGTCGCTTCAAGGATACTTATTCACGTACATTACCTCGTGGGACAAACATTGTACGATTATTTATTAGGGTTGAGGTCCGAAATGACAAACGTAACTCCTACGGTTCACTACTGAGGGTCCCCTTAGTCGTAACAAAGGAATGACCGGTTAAGGTCAGTGATTTTTTGAGTTTTATAAACAACCAAAATTAATGGAAGCGGGATTAGCTGGTTTTGTTAAAATGAAAGCTTTTTCCGGCTGTCACAATACCCACTCACACAGTTCCGGATTCAAACTCGGTTCGGTGGATCTGAATTTTAAGTTTAGATTTCTGTACTTTTTCCTATATCATATATCAACGGTATCAACAACACGAAGAATCTAAATGTAGATTTTTTTTTTACGATTGAAGTAGCAAACGAGCAGGCAGTCCACCTGATGGAAGCCAATCACAGATGCTTTGCAAGTCCCGAGTATGGGCAACCACATACGAAATGCAAAAACTGCTTCACGCTAGAAATAGGCGAGGCGGTGGTAGGTACCACGTGATTGGATGTTCTATTTTTGTCTAATAACAACAGTATTAAGCGCTGCTGTGTTGTGGTTTGAGTAGGATGTAGTACGGGATACGTACTACATCCTACTCAAACCACAACACTTATCCAAGGCGTACTAACCTTATGCTCAGGAGAAGCAACACATCCACTACCAACCTTAGACAAGATTTTACTTTGGGTTGATTATAGATCTCCATATGCTTCAATGATCATTTACCATCAGGTGGACTGCATGCTCGTTTGCTACTTCTATTTTATAAAGACAAAACTACAAAATTTACGGTGGAATTATCGTTACACGTATTTTTGCTTAATAATAACAAGAAATATCTAGGGGGATTTAAGTTTGACGATAAGTCAGATACATATTTGTATGAATATATCCTTATATATTTTCGTTTCAAATTAGTCTTCAAGGGAACAACGTAATTGTACTTCATATAAGATCGTATTTGGTTCGTCACAGATGCATTATCATGCCTAAAGATTAAGTTGCTTACGTCTCGTAGAAGTCTCTTTTAAAAATGTGACCATACTTAATAGTACAGTTATAACAAAGAAGTAGACTTGACAAAACTCACAGAGAAACCGCGCTGGGTCCCATCAAATTCACGTCTAAAGACGAATACTAAAATAACCTATGCTTTAAGGATCTTTATTGATGTAAAATTAATTTAATGGCTCACAAAATGTCTCGGAAAGGAATTAATACCAACTTAATAGCCCTTAAGAGAGTGTAAAAGATCCTTCTCATGCTCAAATACACCAGATTAACGTCTTTGGTATGGCCATCTCGTGTTTTAGTACTTTCTTATCTCTTAAACGTGAAACATTACTTATCTTCGCATTGCACAAAGAAACTTATTTTTTTATAATATGGAAGTAGCAAACGAGCATGCAGTCCATCTAATGGTAACTGGCCACTGTCGCCCAGGGACATTCGTAATAAACCCCTGATAAGATCAGTCTTACCTGAGGTACATTGCTACCCATGATGACTAAGTTCGAACGACTCGGATAAGTAGGTATATGACCATATCTTGGAATGAATTTGGCAATTATGTATAAAAACGTAACAAGATTTGTTTGAGGAAACGTAAAAAACTCGTACTATCTGTATCATTTGTAGTTACCGTGTTGCTTAACATTAGGTACTTTGTTTATTAATAAATTCTATATTTTCCATCATAAAAATGAATTCAGACTTTTAATTAGTTATCTCTTTGAAGATGAGGAGCGAAGCGCTCTTTTTACAAAAGATCGGAATCTCCTACCAAAAAATATGATTCGAAATGGGCAAGATATAGCGGGTTGTAATAACTTGGAGAGTTCACAAATTGGCAAAAGTTTTTTCATCGAAACTGGCAATTATACGAGTAGCCGCTGGCTAACAGCCAAATCAGTGATGAATGTTGTTGGCGGCTGCGTGCTGACCGAACTGTAATGGCTCAAATATCACTCTAATAGGGACAATGTACACTGTTATTTTTATCATAAGCCTTTTACGTTGATAGTGGTTAAAATTACAGACTTCTGATGTTTTTGTAGTATGTGAGTATTAGAAATTGATGTTCACTTTTTTACTGATAACGGAAAATACTTCAAGAATACATACATGCCTGAGAGTTGTCTATAAAAATGAATGTGTCAACTCCGGCGGTACCATTATTATACCTATGTCTGCTTTATAAAAGCGGTGTAAAGCGCTTCTGTATTTGATTTGACTGGTGTTGTTTTTTACTTTTTAACCAACTTCAAAGAATTTCAAATAGTACATACATAGTTCTGAAGTAGGCGCTCATATTTGTAGTATATAGATTCGTCGTTGTAATCTAACTAAATATGTTGAACGACGACTTTGTGACTGTGTACTATGTATTGTGTATGTAAGAAACTAACATATATGCAAATATTTTTTTGATTTTTTGTGGCATTGAATTCGGTTTCTATTTGTTGTTATTTTTTTACAATTTACTTGATACGGCGTATCATTATAAGTGTCGATATGCGGCAAGGGCCACTTACCATAAGAATGAATGCACGTAAGCTACTCCTTAAATATTAAAAAAAAAGTTCTTAAATGCGTACATACTTTGGGAACGTTAAACTAACTATTTAAGGAATTCTTATTCATGTCACATTCATATGCCTTTCCCGAGATATTTCCCTTCGTCGTTAAAGCAAATGATAATTAATTTATAATACGCACACAACCTGGATCCCATATTTAATTGTTTTAATATAACTATTTCTCATGAGACCGTGACTGCATATTACGCATCGACCCTTAAACAAACATCACGAGTAAACCACTTTAAAATTAATTATCATGTTATAACGTGTAATCACGACCAAAATTTGCAATATGATAATGAAAATTCACTTAAATGAGATTAAAATTTGTGCCTCATAAATCAAATTATTCATTTCATATTATAAATGCCAAAGTTTGTATGTTGTTTGTTCGTTTATTTGGTCCTGTTATAGTTTATGACGTTGATACAGAAATATAACTATTATTAGTAATTATTTCTTATTATATTGTTTTAAAAACTTGATGTTTTTATTAATTAGAAATGAGAACACGATAACAAGGAAAATAAATTTTGCGATCCTATCATATCAAACACGTATTCCGATATAAGCAAACTATTTTCTGCTATTATCTTCAGCGCTCTCTCTTATTCTTTCTGTAGATTTTTAATTTATTTCTAGATACAATTCTGGTACGTCAACGAGTCTAAGTATTTGCTTATCTATACATATAAATATAATAGACAGTCAGACAGATAAAAAAATTTGTAATTGCTGTTTTGTTATCAGTATTGTATATACTTCGATATGCATTTGGTAAAAAACTGTTATTTTGATATTACAAACAGACACTTCAATTTTATTTATATGTATAGATTAAAAATTGAAATCTTACGGTCTGCTCTCGTACTATAACTGGTTCCACCTATACTGTTGGAATAATTGTCTCGCCAATTAAATTATGTCGAAAATTTCTAAGGAAAATAACGCAAAAACTTCTACCGGTTTGAGCTTCAGGTCCGTTAAACGGCCCTCTTTGATTTAAGTCGAGGACTTTAATAGAATTAGGCTACTGAAGTTGAAATACATTAAAAATTACGTCGAATAGGAAATTGTGTAGAAAATAAATAAGATAAATTACTAGCAAAAGCCGGCAAATAATTCATTTCAAACAGATTTATATGCTAACAAAGTATTTTAGTAGCTGCTTATATTTATTTTCTTAGTACGATACGATGTACAATATTAATGTTCGTGAGATGAAACTGATTTGAATAGTGATAGTTTATAACAAAATGATATTATAAATGCAATATAAATATGTAAGTGCTCTTGTATGGTATGAACATAAATATAAGCCTACAAGAGCATCTTTCTGTATTTATGCATAAAAAGTCGAAGCTAGTTGGTGCAGTATTAGTGATACGGAAAACCGATCCATTGTTAGGAATTAGCGTTCGTTCCCTGGATATTGAGATATTTTATAATCAAGTTTACATCATATATCTTGAACGATACAAATGAGAATAGTTTATGAATTGATTCACTTGTGATTTCTTTTACGCTCTACCTTTTGGTTTTCTTTCGGGAGAGTTATTATCGACATTTAACTATCTTTCGTATCACGGGGCATATAAGATTAATAGCTAAATATTTATATTACTGGTAAAACACTTGTGAACAATGAAGAACAGAAACCAATGCAACGTATCAGGGACGATTAATAAATATACTTAGGCATTCCGAGTCGAGACCTTGTGAGTAGTAATGCACCTGTGTCCGACTTTCGGTAGGGCTTAATTCTACTTGGTTTTGATCACGTACATAAGTCCATGTGCTATAGTGACTTAATATATTGTACACAGATGTATTGCCCGCTTCTTTAATATTTTTATTTATATATATTCATGATAATCTAGATATCTTTGGGCAAGAAGAGTCCCATGCAAAAAATCTCAGTAACGATCGTTACATCGTAGTGGAGCGGTCACCATACCGGTCTGACACGCAGCGGGTCCCGGGTTCGATCCCAGGCTAGACAGAAATCTGAATGATGAGTTTAGATTTCTGTTCTGGGTCTGGGTGTTTGTGTATTCATCTTTGTGTGTCCATGGCACCCACGATACAGGAGAAAATCCTACTGTAGGGCCATGAGTGTAGAAAGCGTTTATGTTAATCGTAAACATAAATATACATAACTTTTAAATCCAGTAATACAATGCAGTAAAACTCAATAGTGACCTTCCATTATTTGGTATCTATAAATGTATCTTACAAAACACCTACGAGGGTGTATTAGCGATGCGCGAAACCATCCAGTTGTCACGAATTGGCGCGTGGTCCCACGGCGCCGAGACAGGTTTTATTTTTCCTCCGTAAGGAATATACAAAATTTTTGTATTTCGTTTTAGAGCGCATTTGTTTACCGAGCAAACCGAATGCACGATTTGGGGCGGAAGCTGATTTCAGCTTCTACAATATCGGTGTCAGCGAAGGACAAAACGGTCGTCAAGCGGGCGTTTATACTAAAAGGCTTAGCTCAAGCAAATGTTGGAACTGTAGCTGCGACCGATATTGATCAATTTTTAAAGAAGCAAAAAATATTATATTCTACCCAGGTGTAGTTTCGTATAAATTTATGATGGCATAAATCAATGCTAAATGGGATAGTGGATTTACTTGAAATAATCAAAGATTCTGAATCGTTGTTACCTGGCGTCGAAACACTTAATGTTCTATCATCTTTAAATGGGCATGTACTAGATAAGTATTGAATCTTTACAGTTGATAAGGTGCACCTTGTGATATGGTGTTGTGCTAATAAGTTTGTATTCGACATGAAATCAATTCATTTGATGTCACATAAGTACTGCATCCCATGAACAATGCTGCTGTTCAAGTAGCAATAAAAAGGAGCTCTCTTAAAAACTCACTTGGAAAAGTAAAGTTAAATTAACTTTGATACCGATAATATTTTTAAACGGACGTTCAAAAAGAAATTCCATTTAAAACTTATCTTATATTTAATCTTAATGCAGTCTTTCAGACTCGTGTAAAAATAGATGAGGCGTATGAGATCGTATTTAGCTAAGTAACCTTCTCAGTAGGAGAGCACTGCGAAGTACTACTTCCTTTATAATTTTACATTTTAAGATTATACAAAGAACAAGAGTTAGCTTTGTGTTCATAATAAAGTTATTTACATATTATGCAGATTTAAAACAGTGTTTGGAAAAACTGAATTGCCTAACTTAGTATTCGTCTATTAAGTACTAACTGAAAGCAGTTCATTTTTGCAACTTTTTAAACGTTTACATGTTTTCATAAATGAAGGTTTGGTGAAACCTATTGTTTTGAAAATTGGTGTTCTGTTGTTGTATCTTTCTCATACATTTCCTAAGGACATAAAATCATTTCCTAAGGACATAAAATCATTTCCTAAGGATTAAATGATTTATTTTTTTCTATGATTTTAACTGTATTTAAATATATCGTGTTTATGCTAACGATAGAAATATGTTGCACTTTATCTCCGTTTTTAGGGTTCCGTAGTCAAATGGTAAAAATCGAAACCCTTATAGATTCATCATGTCTGTTTGTCCGTATGTCACAGCCACTTTATTTGGAAACTATTAAGGCTACAGAGTTGAAACTTGGTAAGTAAGTGTATTCTGTAAACCGCTTTCCGAATTATGTGCAAAAATAAAAAATAAATTAAATGGAACATCCATACATGGAACTGAAACTCAAAAAATAAACTTCATCTTACCTACACGTGTGGGGTGTCTATAGAAAGCTCTTCAAAAATGACATTGAAGTTTGTAAAATCATTTTTAGAGGTAAGCCCTTTCAAAACGGTAAAATGTTTGTCCCCCTCCCACCTCATTCATTTCATTTCAAGATATTTCATTTCATTTCCAAAAACAGAATAACATAAATTTGTAATTCACACAAACACTGTGAAAAATAAACTTATGTTGGTAGTTAAGAATAATGCTACGGAACCCTTTGCCTGCGAGTCCGACTTGCACTTGGCAACTTTACTTTAAATATCATTATCAATTGAAAGCTAGTAAATAGACTATTACAGAAATATATATGATAATACCTATATATTAATAATTAAATTATTATTAACTATTACGATATATCATAAAAACTTTAAATTAAATAATAACAATTAACTGAAACTGTAAGCAATCAATTGATTTAAGCAGGGTGTTAATTTTCTCAAATTTTTATTACTATGTTACACTCGACGAACAGCGAGAAAAATAGCGGAGAAAGTGGTCTTCTGCCACTTTCTTCGGTATTTCTCTAATCTTATCTCTTTAGATGTGTGGTTGCTTTACTCTCTATGCCGCTTGTCCTGCTCAGCGATTAAAATTTTACGCATTTTTTAGCGTGAATCAAATGGCGATGAATGATGTAAATAGGAGTGTGTGCTGGCTGGATAATGGAGAGATAGGAGCAACACGAGGAGCAGTGAGGCTGTATGTAAAAGAAGGGCAAAAATTATGCAACCATCTGATTTTAAATGTGTTCTGTTCCTGCGAACTAATTTAGACCTAATTAATCTTAGCTTTTAATGAGTTACGTTGAAGCGGGTCAATGAAGTTTTCGTATATAGCTTTACCCTACAAATGCAAATGCAAGAAACAAACAGGTGAGCGATAGTGGAGTAAAGGTAAAGCAACAAAATAATGCAATTGAACACAGAAATACTCTTATGTAAGCTCTTCATCCCGAACATTATCTTTGCAAAACTCTTTTACCCGCTCAAAGTTTCCGTATAAAAGAAAAATCTCATGCTAATTTCCAATTCAACGCAGTGAATATGGAAGGAAATTTCGTTGTATAAAATTGCTGTAAATATGTCTCTACTAACTTTAGGCTTTTGTTTTTAGCGAGTTACACAGCTTCGTGTCGTAAGGCGGGAAGTAGGTTTTGGAAACCGCTTTTAAAAAAAATAGCGTCCCAATTATGTAATTCTACCTCGTGTAATATGTAAAAGCCTGTATAATTTTTTCTATGCAATATTTATTCTGCATATTTTTTACACTTTATTTATTTATAATAAAATCGTAAATAAATTAATTATGAACATTATCCTACTACTGAGTATGATTTCTCAGAGTGAGATGGCCATAGTTTATGCTGGCCAGATTAGACACGACTTCAGACACCGTTGAAGTTTTTTCGAGACTCACAGTCATATAAGTTTGTAATGCTAACTTGTAAGAATAACTCCAAAAAATTACATCTTTTGGAATTTTGAATTGAAGGTCGAAATTAATACCTTAATATACTTGTATATACCTTAATAATGCACTATAATTATAATTAAAGTGGTACAGCTTTTACTGCTTTCATTCTAACTATAGTGCAACTAAATTTCAAAATTAACCCACTATATTTAGCTTTTTTTCCTGACAAAAAGTCTGTCTAAGGAAAAGAACAAGTCAACAACAAATGCATTTCATCTATTTATCCATCCGGCTAGAATTTTTTTCAATGCCTTCATTGAGATAAAACGGAAAAGTAGCTTACGAGCTAGAGAGTGCACCCTCATCAACATAAGTGATGAAATTGAAGCTTAAACTTCGATTGAGATAAAAACTTTAAGTTTGCTTTAAATATGTTTTGAGCTGAAAAGCTGTATTCCATCTAAATATATGTAGTTCAAAACTTTTTTTATAGTATGGAAGTAGCAATCGAGCATGCAGCGCACCTGATGGCTACTGCCGCCCATGGACATCTGTAATTGACCTTAGATAAGATCAAACTCTCACCGAAGATTAGCCACAGATGCGTTGCTACCTCTAAGCTAATTTAATTTAAGCTAATTTATGGGTCAATGTATACGCTTTAACAATAAACTTCCACCTGAGATCAGAAATTTATCATTCAACAAGTATACAGCAGTGATTAAGAAAAAACAGTGCCACAAAGCATATTATAAAATTTCAGATTACATAGAAGACAAAACAGTCTGGGACTGAGCAATTATATATATTTCAATACTTAATTAAATGTCAAAGT
>MOOZ01002615.1:125081-136201 GCA_002930495.1 Cecropterus lyciades
ACTTTATATTTGATGTTATATCTCTATCACAATAAAGATCAATAATGATCATCTAGTTGCAACATGTAGCTGAGCGGCCGCGTCGCCTAGCGTCCCTCCTTGCGTTTTACGTCCAGATCAACGTAAATAAACGTCCGTTATAACTCGGCAAAAATTATGTGGAGGTGGATGCGGAAGCGGAGGTTCGTTACAACCCTAATAAATAATTTTAAAGTGACTGCAGACGTCGACATATATAATTTCTATTTACAGAAATCGGACACTTAAAAAGTTAAAAAAATTAATTTTAAATTTTATTTTAGGCAGCTTTCAAATAAAAATTGTAGTAAATAGAATCGTAAAGGTTTGAATGATTTTACATAAGTCACGGTTAAGTAGTTTTACATAACTGTAAAACAAATTTGGGAATTCAATAAATATTAAACTCTAAGTAAACTCTTAAAATTTGTATAGCTACCAACAAAATCGACGTACACATATCGGTCAGTACCAGAATTTTACGTACGTACTAAAATATTCCTTGTACTGCAACGTTACAGTGTTCAGCAGTAGTTCTACAAGACGGAAAACCAGACAAAGAAGCTTAGCAATGCCATATCAAATAAAAATTCTGTTGAAAATACATATTTTTTTAAATACGTCATTTTTTTTTTATTTAAAACTTTCATTTCTTTGGCAAGCTGCTTACGACATTCGCAGTTATTTTGACCAATTCCGAAAGCTAATTTTGAAGTAGTATAATCTTTGAACTAGTATATTAAAGGTGGTAGAAACCGGATAGGTACCAGCGTCACACCAATGTCTAACGTGAAGCAGTACAAGATCGTTAGGATAGGATGAATTACCTTGTTCTTCCTATGTAGCATAATGAGAAATGAAATGTGCGCACAGGTGTATATTAGGAGATCTGTGGACTGTCACGGAGATCATCTTTCAGATTATGTAATCATCAACATTATATTTGACGGAGGGAAATATCTCGAGAAATTGTTGGGAATTACAAGAACGAACAAAAGATATTTGGTGATGGATTTTTCCAATACCAAATCTTGTACATGCTACATTACATATTTTTGATATATTTTGAATAAGTTACGGGAATGAGCATTCCTCTGAACGACGGGTGCTCCGTATGATTTTCTTTTCGTTATTTCAACAGAAAGTTAAAAGACTTAAGTGAATACATAAATCTTTGTTGCTTCCATTTTTTTATAGTGAATCTTTTTACTTGCGTTTACTGGGCTCTTTTATTTGTGTTCCGTTTTAATAAATGTCACAAGCGTTTTATTTTCTGTGTGCTGTCATTTTCAAACATTTTTCATTTTTAATTTATATTTTAATTTCTAGCTCGAGTCTTTTCTTATACAGATACTACAAAGCTTGTATGAGTTTTAAACATGATCATTTTCATTGTGTTGACTATAATTAACACTTAAAACAAACATTCTCTCCGTATCTGTAAACTACATTGTATGTTAGTACTTTAAAGAAGTTTCGATCTTAGAATTATATTGCAGATGTTGCCTCTTTCAGTTAAAAAACTAAGTTTAACTATAGTCCTTTAAGTTTAACTATATGTGCCTCTGACAATCATAAACATTCTACTCAGAATGTTTACATATTCAATTTTCACCTCCCCTCATCAGGAAATGTGAAAGGAATCGGTATGAATTCTTATACAGTAGCGCCAGTGTGACCCGACTTGACAAAGATTTTGACCTGTTTTTGTAATTTTTATTGCATAACTAAGTGTTAGAGAAGTATATCTTTGTACAATTTCGTTGCAAACTATGCAATTTGCTCTTTACAGAGATTTGTAAATTTATGCATTTTGATTTAAATTCTGTGAAACAAATATGTGGAGTTTGAAATGGATGTTACTCGATTTTAAAATATTAATTTAAAGTTAAACATTTGTCAATCACTATAAATTACCCTTTTTCATGATATAATGACAAAAATCCATTCCTAAATTCGGAAAAGTCAATCAAATCACGCCAATAAAATACAAATTATTATCATTATTTTTTATTGTAAAAAAATATGACAGTAATTTAGCAGTCACAATCAAATACGCCTAATATTATTCATGTATCATTTTTGAATCAAGTAGACACTTCGTTTAAGTGCACGAAAAACATGGATTCCCCATAGAATTAATTAAGAAATCCTGCAAATCACGCTCATCGTTAAGAACAATACGAGGTGTGGCAGTTCAAATTCCACAAACCGTTTGAAATATTTGAGCCAGCAATAAGTTTAGAGGCACTGGAAACTGTATTGTAGTAAACGTGTTCGATAGAGCTGGAATTACTTTGACGTGACACCGAGACATTAACATAAAGTTGCTTTGCGTGATAATTATCACGGCGTTGAGTTTTGCAGAACCACTTCGCAGTTTCGCTTCGCTGTTTTTCAACCGTCCGTACAATGGAACGTTAGCTGATTGTTGACGAAGTTATTAAAGAAGTAGAGCTGAAACCTTAGTTTAAAATCAACGCCCCGCGTGGCGGAGCGGTCACCATACCAGGCAGTGGGTTCCGGATTCGAACCCCGGCCAAATAGACATTAAATTTAGATTTCTGTTCTGGGTTTGGGTGTTTGTTTATTCGTTTTTGTGGTACTCACAACACAGGAGAAAATCCTACTTTGGGGCTGTGAGTGTACAAAGTGTTATTATTATTATTATTAAAATAAATCGACTACCATTTTTTGAATCTTTTAATCACATATTATAAGGAGTCATGTATTGAAAAGTACAAGCGTAACCTTAAAATACTACGGGCAGTTTTCAATACATTTATGCTCCAAAACGTTTACCTGGTAGGTTCCTTAGCGACTCGATGGCAGAGGCACTACAACCACTTGTTTTTACTTAATAGCAGAAATATTGGGTTTTATTTTGGTTCTCAAATTTAAATACAAAGTGATAGCTACGAAACCGCGGCCATACAATCATAAGACTTCGTTCATAGTTACAATACTCAATTATTACTATCAGGCTTACTGCAAGCTTGTTAGCTACTTTAATTACACAAATATAAATGATACAGAACATCACAACGCATGTTTCATATTATTCACAGAAAAACATATTAATACAGCCAATGAACACAAATAAAATCAAGAGAAGGAAGTAGAAATAACATATTCAGTGAAAATATTTCCCTCACGAGTTATGGAAGCAATTTATCGAGTTTGCCGAGCTATAAGAACAACGATGTGATGATCAAATTATTATAAACATTATTTTAATATAATATGTTATAACGTGTTGTTCAAAGACTGGTTTAGAAGGTCTTCGCTACAATATTGTTCTATATTTATTGTAGAATGTTCTTCGCTACGACAACATAAGTAGCTTTGTATTGAGAATTAAGTGATACGAGACGCATCGTCCGTAGAATTTCTCGATTACATTTCTCGTTGGATTTATCAGATAACATTTATAAAGAAATTCTTCGAAATATAACAACCGAGAATTTTTTATATAGGATAAAAGTTTGAAAATCTTCGAGTATTGGTAAACTACTAAACAAGGTTAGGGTCCCAAATAAAATTCCATGAAAGGGAAACAGGAGTATGTCGTCGTAAGTCAGCGTAAACGGCCCTTCGAGTTATGTCGCTTTGTTGAGCTGGCTAAGTGGGTCATTGACTTGTTTATTATATACTAGATTTATACTCACGGCTCTACTCGTTGTTGATATCTTTAATGTATGCCACATTAAAATCATTTTTTGATAATTATCAACATTAAACAGAAGCATAAAACATTCAATGAAGTAGAGATTTGGCTGCCTTAAATGTAAATACTTTGAAGTGCGTTATGTCCTATTACATTAGGAACTGTTTAGTTGATGTTATAAGTAAAAAAAAAAAACAATTAGCTTTTACAGGTTAGTCTTATAAGCCTCAGTATAATTTGTAATTTTAGGGCGTAAACTTTTTGAACTTTCTGTCAGTTCGTAAGGAAGCAATAACGAGAGAGGAATTCATCTCAAGTACTAAATTTGAACAACGGCATGACGGCAACGGCTACATATATATTATTGTGTATTTAAAAAACGAACATTCATTATTATGATGTAAATTTTCGAATCCGCTGAACAACAAAGTGGTTTTGATAAATTTTTGTTCAGCCGACCCAAAGAATCCCACTGGAGATTATCAATTAAGATTAGAGTTGGCGTAATGAACGCTAAAAAAAGGCGTGCGAGCGACTCCCGGCTAAATGCGAGGCGAATTAATGGCCGCTTATATATAAGTTTTTATTGGAACGCAGGTTGTATGAGGCCTTAATATTATTGAATGTATTTTCACTTGTTTTTAGCGCAATTATACAATTATCCTCCTCTCTGTCTGAATAATGACGTTATATCCATTATTATAAGTAGCAGTCAACAATCTATCTAAGATGTAATTTGTATCAATTGTGAATGTCTGGACTGAAATAAACTCAGTATTAAAGGACTATCTAATCATCCAGTACCCGGAAAATTTAATATATAATTTATTTGTCCAATACATTTACTAGTCGTTATTATTATATCAATAATTATTCCAACATGAAATAATATTGGTGCAAACAAAGGAATAGAATTATAATATATCCAATTTCCTATTTGGTGCCGAAATACAGATCAGACCCGCAATTGAACACGATGCTTATTTAGTAATTGGCTTAGTCGCTAGGCCAAGTTCAACATTTCAGTTAACATCCTACATTTATGTAACTATGAGAGTATTTTTAATATGTTACGGGTACTCACGATATGCGGTTTTGAATTTCTTTTTGCCGATATTTCGACCCAGTTACATGGATCGTGGTAACGGCGAAACTGCGGCGTGACCACGATCCTTGTAACTGGGTCGAAATATCGGCAAAAAGAAATTCAAAACCGCATATCGTGAGTACCCGTAACATATTAAAATGTATCAATTCCGCGATAATATTAGCCTAAAATCATATCTGAGAGTATTCTTTTTAGTAGAATGTAATTTAATAATGACATCAAACTTTACTAACATCTAATGATATCTATCATACTAGCTGAATTACCTAAGAAGGTAGTATTAACGTACAATACGTTAATACTTACAATAATTATTTAATATTATATTTCAATAAAATAATTTTCGGTCTTGATATTATATTGCAGATGTTGTCTGTCTGTGTCTGGCTCACACATTGTAATAAGGTTTACTGTAGGCATTTATAATTTAATAATATCAACCGTCATTTAATGTAGCTAATAATTATATATCTAATTATATATCTTATATAAAACCTAATAATTATGTAACTACTCAACTTTGGGACAAATGTATGATTTGATTTGAATGTAGCTAAGCTTTTTTGTATTATTAATTTTATGTGGATACGGTCAGAACATAGGTAGACGGAACAGACACCACTTCACATGTGGCAAACTAGACATAGAGTTTGCTTCCGTATCTACACATATAAGTAAAATTTAAGTGTCTGTTTGTAACATCAAAATTACAGCTGTTTACCAAATGCATATGGAAATATATAGGATACTGATAACAAAACATCAATTACTAAATTTTTTGTCTTTTTGTCTGTCTGTCCGTTTGTGTGTCTGTTTGTTCTGGATAATCTGTGAAACCTCTGGACCGATTCTGTCGGCACTTTAACAGTTGGATAGATGATGTCATAAGGCATAACTTAGGCTACTTACAATTTAGAAAATGTAGTTAGGGTATCGCATAAAAAAAAAATAGAAACCGCGCACGCTCTACGCGCATGCAGCCACCGTCACTGCCGCTAATGTCAGTTGCTATCAGTTATCTCTGAAACAATGCTATAATATTAAAGTTGTATGAGTTCTAAAATTTGGCTAAATGTAACTAAGTCAAGTGAGTCAACATTTTTTAACCGCGGGGTCAGCTAGTCTAAAATAAAAACTAAAAAAAACATAATAACAGTAGGCGTTTAGAATAATAAAAGAGCCATAACCGTGTCCCGTACATTATTTTTTGCCACTATTATCCGCCCGATGTATAAATAAGAATAGCTACAGTCAGACAGGTGGCCTTATTTCAATATCCGCTGACCTGACCGCCTCAGTCCTGCACAGCACTTTATTTCCCTTCCCAAAACCTTTAGGGTTGGTGTAAGGCTTAATGGTATTTGATCTGATCGCTAGTTTTTCAGGTCAAGGAAAATAAATATTTAACTGGACAATACAGAAATAAGCTCGAGTGACAATCGATTTCATAAATTTCATTTAAACATATACAATTATACCTATCTTAGAAATGTTGAGAATACATAAAAATATGGATGAAGAAATTATGATTTAAAAGTAATTGCCTGTAATACAATTTTTACTAATTGTTATTAATCAAGTCCTCTTAGATATCGTACATGTTTAAGTATTATTGAAATATGGAAAGATAACTATAATATGATATTTAGCATCGAACCTATTGTATTGACATTGGAATAGTAATCTCAGTGATCTTGATATCGTGATTCTGTAAGTTTCAAACTTTTACCCGCTGTCAGCTTCTAGCCTGCGACATATCGTAAGTATGAAATAAGAATTATTATTGGATTCGTAAAGTTCTCGGCTCCTTGACCTCGTCTTATTGGTTCCCAACCAACAAAGTGGCCAATCTGAGCAGTTTCAGCACTAGATTATTGTTTTTACGTGAACTACTCGTACGTATGCTGCTTGAAGTTGTCGTTCAAGTAACGAAAATTGCATAAGCCATCGCACGTAACTTTAGATTACGTAAAACTCATTGAATCAGTCATAGAAATGCTATCATAGATGATTGAGTAATTAGTAATTTTGCTTGAAAAAAAATGAAAATAAAACTGTAGATAAATTCTTAGAAAGGTACTATAGTAAGTATAAATAATATAGTCAGAAAAGACCGACAAAATCATATTATGAATGGATTAATATGTATATCACAGAAGATATACTTTTATTTTCCAATAACTCTACAATAGGTCAGTCATTATTTAAAAAATATTTCGAGATGAATGTAGTTCTAGCTTTATTTATTCGTTTTCGATTTCTCTATCTTTTTCTCCCTCTATATTTGTCGTAGTCGAGCATTTTTATTATTTCACTGTTTTCACCAAGTTTTCCACCGATTCTGTTACTCAATGCACTTGTGGTATTTCTTACAATATCTTTTAGAACTGTTTGTGAATATTTTTACTATTTTTTGTGTTTGAATCTGTGAATTTTTATAGTATTTCAAAGGTAGAACTCTTTATGGTTCGACTCCGAAAGAACCGACACTACACCTATTTCTACCTAATAACAGCAGTGTTATGTTCTGTTGTGTTCTGGTCTGAAGGGTGTGGTAATGGAGACATACTTTTCCGAGGCATTCTATCTCAGGGGTAGCACCACATCTGTGGCTAACCTTAGGTGAGATTTTGATCTTACCTAGGGTTGATTACTGATGTTTATCGGTGTCAGTAGCCACTTACCATCAGGTGGGCTGTATGCTAGTTTGCTACTTATGTACTATGTATCAACAAGGTTAATGTAAACTTTATGGTTATTATTATCAACACTATTATCTATCAATAAATTATAAAACGTAAAGTAAAACAACAAAAAGAAAAAAAAGTGCAGAACACAGATATCATAATGAAATAATAAGATAACTAAGTTCAATATAACAAAAAATAAATGTAATGTTTACAACAACTTTAAAACTTAGTCAAAGTAAGAAATTTTGCATATTAGTTGTAGAGTCGCAACGATCTTAAACACGCAATAAAACAGTATTCTTCCAGCACAACTTATAATAGAAATGTCGTAGGTTGTTTACAAACCAAATGCCTTCGACAGATGAGACGACGCTTGTTGAAAGTTTACACCGTTTTCACTCCTATACTGAAATGACAAAGGCTTAGTTTTGAATGCTGTTCGCTTGAATATTAAGTATTTGTAAGCTACTATTGTAAAGAAAGACAATCGTTGGTGATTTTTATATTTAGACATACAATATAAACCCTGTTACCTTACTCTGCTCCTATTTACATATCTGTGCTTAAGAAACTTATCTAAACATTGTTATTTAATACTTGTTCCGCTAAAAAAGCCTTGCAGATTACTTTGAATAAAAATTAAATTGAAGTAAACTAGAAATAAACATTGAATTAATTGAGGTCGACCTGTTACAAATTTTGATTTCGTGTTTAGGGCCCACAGTAAATCGTTTTGTTCCAAGATAAGTGAGGTTTGGTCCGGTCATTATTGAATTAGAAACAACAAGACTGAAAATCCTACAGATTTTGGTCCAGACTCAGTAATGTATGGACCTACTCAATGATTGAAGAAGAAGAAATACAGGTCACATATCCAGCACACCCTAGGAAGCACGGAAGCATATTGCTGAATATCCTAATGAAAAATAAAATAAAAATAATTTTAAATTAAAACTTCAATATATCAATGGCATTTTTGTATACCTTATAGTTAGAATAAGAGGTTGAAAATTATAAGAACATTTTGTAAAAACCCTTTTTCAGAGCAAATAATAATAATAATAATTATTATTATTATTATAAAAAATATAGCTTACAGTACAAAATAAACACAAAAAAGAAAAACTCTAAATTACTTTTCACGTATTCCCAATCCAAATACTTGTTTATTTCCATTTAGTCAGTTTTCCGATCGTGATGTCGTGAGAGTACCTAATACTCTCCATAACATCTAATACGGTTGGTAGTGATTGCATTAGCCGTAGGATGATTTTACCTCTTCTTGACATACTGCTTTCCGTTATTACGTCTATCCTAAATAGTTCCATCCGTAATAACACCTATCTTTCTCTGATTAAAAAAACCCAATCCTTCTGATTTCGTCTATTTCAGATCAATATCCATACTTCCTTTCCTGTCCAAAGTCTTTGAGCGCCTCATACATAAACAACTTAGCTACTTTCTTTCCACTCACGCCCTATTCAATCCTTTACAATCCGGCTACTGCCTTACTAAAAATCACTGACGTTATACGCATGTGCATGGACAATCAACATGTTAATGGTGTTGACGCTGCTGGATTTCAGTAACGCGTTTAGCGCTGTAGAACTTAATGTCCTCTTAGGGGTATTGCGCTCATTCTACATATCTCCTCCGGCAATTGATTGGTTTCATAGTTACTTGCATGGGCGCCGTAAACATATTCAAATAGATGACAACATTTTTAATTGGTCAATTACAAGTGTCGATGTACCACAAGGTGGTGTGTTGTCTCCTTTCCTCTTTGCTATCTTCATTAATTCCATTACTCTAAACCTCACTTCTCTCTACCATCTATATGCAGACGATTTACAAATTTATAGTCATGCCAGTCCGAATAACATACACAGCGCCATCATGATAACAAATGAGGATCTGTCTTATATTTAGACTTGGAGTAAAACCTATTGCCCTAAGGTTAACGCTTCGAAATCTCAAGCGATTATCATAGGGATTTCTCGACTGACTTCTAAAATCGAATGGCACTGATTACCACTAGTTACCCTGGGTAACTTACTCATTCCCTACTGCAATACGGTTAAATATCTCGGC
The DNA here is from genome assembly GCA_002930495.1 of Cecropterus lyciades. Taxonomy (NCBI): domain Eukaryota; kingdom Metazoa; phylum Arthropoda; class Insecta; order Lepidoptera; family Hesperiidae; genus Cecropterus; species Cecropterus lyciades. Next base: position 134,656 of record MOOZ01002615.1, read on the forward strand.
ATCTATACGGATTAACATCTTTCTGGGATTCCGCAGATAATTATGGTCAGTAAGAAGATGTTTGCTTCTGTAGGCTCCCTACGAAGATTGAAAAATGTTTAATCTGTATTTCTACCAATACTTGTTTTGGATGATGTGTGGCTATCCTGACATTACTGAGGAGCAATTAAATAAACTTGAGCGACTTCAAAACTTGTGTACGATTCATATTTGGTTTACGAAATTATCACATGTCTCAGAATATCGCGCTAAATTCAAGTGGCTCCCAATTCGACTTCGCTGAAATGCTCACATTCTTTCTCTTGTTTACTTGCAACGTTTCCAATTTCTTCACCTAACCCATGACGATCTCTTCGCTCCTCTGAAAACCTTGTTCTCTGTACTCGTTACTATCTACTTCCTTTTACAAGAAATCCTTTACTTTTATAGCTATCCAATTTTGGAACTCCTTTCCTGTATCGATACGGCGAGTAATCCTTATACTCTTTTAAAAATCTCGTTAAATTCTATTTGCGTCAGTTCTAACTCTGTCTTTATCCCTGTTTAATCCCTTTTCATTTTATGCCGTCCTTTCTCCTTCTCCTATTAATTCATTGCTATCGTTAATTTATCCCTTAACTTTATTCTGTATAATCAATTCTTAAAATTTACTTATTGCATCTCACCTATTTTCATATTTATCGTTAATTTTAACTCCTTACTGCAAGGTTGTCTGGAAGAAATCGCTTCTGGAAGAATCGTTTAGCGATAAGGCCGCCTTTTGTATTGTTATTTAAATTTGTATATTTCCTGTTATGTATACTTTCTGGGTACAATAAAGAATTTTATTATATTAATAAACAAAATTCATATCCAATGGATCAAAACAAAAAAATCTGTTAAAATACCAATTATTCACCGTATTATTCATCATTTAATTACATCCAAGAACATGCCATTTGCGGTGACATTCGTGCATATTCCTGTCGTTCCCTAATTCACACTTCGCGTCCCCCTCATTAAGCTCATGCTCAATGGAGCAATCCGTTTCCCCAAGCTTGAGGTTGTATTGTGAGGAAAACGTGGAACCGCGTATAATGACATTAAGATTCCATCCCGGTTTCTGTAGAAGAATCATTTATGGATACGTTAACCTCCTGACGAATTGTTGATTTTGCAAGTTTGCGAGATGTATTTATATGTAAGAGAGATTTGACTTGTTTCCGAAACAGTTTACTTTGTACATCCGTATTTACTTTGAGGCTAACGTATTCCTATAATAAAAATATGCCCTTTTGTACTTTATCAAATAAAAATAATGTGTCTGGTATATGGCAGTGGATGAACGAATTTAATTTAGTATCGGAGAAGTATTTGAAAATTTATGACTCCGGCAATAAGTCTGGATAAGTCCATTCTAAAATAATCTTTAGTAAATCTTCAATACGAGCTTAGTCAGTTAAGATTTTAAATTACACTATAAGCGGTTAATGATACGTACATACACATGATATCCAGAGTGTACTGTTAAGTTCAAATACAGAAAAACTTGATTTCTATAGACCTT
>MOOZ01002616.1:82870-93855 GCA_002930495.1 Cecropterus lyciades
GGTAATTAAGTAGTAGTACATTTTTTTTGTTATGTTGTACTGTATCCACGAGAGCTGCTGCCGACAAACTGTTGCACAGTTTGGCAGACTGTAAAACTGTAAAACTATGTACTTCTTTTGGAAATAAATAAATTAAAAAAAAAATACAATACCAAATGTAGTTTAAAATTTCTAAAATAAAATAAAATTTAAAAAGTCTCCGACGCTATAAAGGCAAGTGAGAAAAGATTTAAAAAGTTAAAAATAATATTTTCAGATGAGCCATCAAATTCGAGCGAGTTATTCCAATATTTTAGTTATAGAAATATAACATTTGCTTGTTAAAATTGAGCTAAAATGTTGCACTTATCCGTCGCTTACGCTTCCAGCGTCCACAGCTACGGATTCAGGGGGGACGTTATCACACACTTTGAGAAACGCTGAGCTAAATAAACATTTAATTAAATCCTTACCCCACCACCTTATATGCAGCGCTCACAACAGCGCATGGACGAGCACTTTGAAAAACACTGAGCTAAATAAACATTCAGTTTAATCCCTTCTCGGCCTTTAATCCAGCGCCCTTGATAGCGCATTAGCGGGCGTTATCACACACTTTGAGAAACACTGAGCTCAACAAACATTTAATTAAATTTTGACAACCCGCGTGGTGGAGCGGTCACCATACCGGTCTGACACGCAGTGGGTCCCGGGTTCGATCCCCGGCCAGACAGATATCTGAATGATGAGTTTAGATGTATGTTCTGGGTCTGGGTGTTTGTGTATTTGTCTTTGTGTGTCCATGGCACCCACGACACAGGAGAAAATCCTACTGTGGGGCTATGAGTGTAGAAAGTGTTTTTTTTTGTTTATGTAATACTATTTATTAGCATGCTGTGTTTACCTATAATTGGTTGTAAATTTAGCAATGTTTGTAACTGTACTTAAGCAATAATGTAACAACTGTTGGTGAACCAAATAAATAAAATGAGCAGGCGTTATCACTTTGAGCAACTGAGATACGAAATAAACATTAAATTAAATTGTATTTCGGTGTTTAGTCTTCAGACCCTCGTCCTCATTCCATGAAAGTAGTAAAAAGCAGTACCCTCGTAAAACAGTAAATGTCAACTTTGCTATCCGGACTATTTTAGGAAGTTTATTAGTCCATCAAACGTTTTTAAGGCGTTTCTTACAGACCACCACACCTTTTTTCAGGGTTACGTACCCAGAGAGTAAAAACAGGACCCTATTACTTATATTAGACTCCACCGTCTGTCTGTATGACGACCCGCGTTGCGTTGCGGTCACTATACCGGTCTGACACGCAGTGGGTCCCGGGTTCGATCCCTAGCCAGACAGACATCTGAATGATGAGTTTAGATTTCTGTTCTGGGTCTGGGTGTGTGTGCATTGGCGTAGGACATGGGGGTGTCGTACGTCACATCAACCAACAAGTCTCGAGGTGGGTGTGCGGTTCTCGCGCACCACAAAGATGATGTGATGGAGAAACTCCAGCTAAATCCCAAACAGAGATGTGCCCGGATGCGGGCAAACGCCGTCGGGACCGCGGACGAGTGCTACTAGCGTGTCCCTAGGCCCGACAAAGGGCGTCCAGAGGATCACCGCGGGGCTTTAGCCGTCTTTAGTAGTCCGGCATATCCTCTCTGCTCGCTGCCCCCGCGGCTGAGAGGAACCCATGATGAGTTTCCCCAAGAAAAAATAACCTGCCAAGTGCGATTCGAACTAGCGCACGAAGGGTTCTATTATCCATAAAAACGGCAAGAAAATCGTAATTAGTATCGTAATCGTAATTAATAGTAAAATCGTTGTATCGGAGCTCCCGTTATATATTTATTTCATTCTGTTAGTATTTGATGTTATAGTGGCTACTGTAATAACATAATAAAATAAAAATAATTTCAACGGTCTAGCTATCGGTTCATGAAATACAGCCTGGTGTGAGACATAAAAATAACATAAACATAAACGCTTTCTACCCTCATAGCCCTACAGTAGGATTTTCTCCTGTGTCGTGGGTGCCATGGACACACAGAGACCAATACACAAACACCCAGACCCAGAGAAATCTAAACTCATCATTCAGATGTCTGTCTGGCCGGGGATCGAACCCGGGACCCAGTGTGTGTCAGACCGGTATGGTGACCGCTCCGCCACGAGGGTCGTCTGGGGGACGTATGTATGTATGTTTGTTTATATGTATGTCCATTTCTTTGGCACGCGCTACAGCCCAAACGGATTGACGGATTGTGACGTATGACATATCATTCGAATCGTCTTAGTTTAAAAAGTGACATAGGCTGTATAATTTTTTAAAATTGACGCCTGAAAATAGGGGGAAAAGGGGGGGAGTGATATCTTTTTTTACTATCACGACAATATGGGTATCAAATGAAAGCTGGTAAATAGACCATTCTGAAGATATATATTTTGTGATACTTTCAACTGACTATTTTGACGAAATCTCATATAAAGCGTTAAATTAAAAATATATTTATGAACATAAAAATCATTTCAAGCAGTCGGGGTTTTAGTTTTAATGTTTTTAACGATGTTACTAGTTCTAGGCTAAAGAAGACTTGTCGTATATAAAGCCTTTATTAAAGTTGTAAGGTGTTGGAAATGGAACTAGACTCATATAGGGGACCGTAAAACTATATTGCCTACTCAAACACTCATAAACGTGGAAGATTGCAACGCATAATATATCTATATATTGCTTTCTTTTGAGCAGCCATAGACTGATGGTTGAACTTGGCCTCTGAATCGAGGATCCGAGGTTCGAATCCCAGGGAAGCATCACTGATTTGCGTTATTAGAAATTAATTCCGTCTACCCATTATTGTCCCACTGCTGGGCACGGGTCTTCGCTCAGATTGAGAGAGTATCAGACCATAGTCCACGACGCTGGTCAAGAGCGAATTGGTAGACTTCACACACCTTTGAGAACTTTTAAAGAACTCTCAGGTGTGTAGGTTTCCTCACGATGTTTTCCTTCACCGTAGAGCAGTGATAATTAACTTCTAATTATTTTTATTAGAGATTAATTATTTCTGCTTAAATCTGCACATCTTAGAGTTCTCTGAAATATCTCAAAGGTGTGTGATGGCAGTTATCACTTGCAGTGTTCGGATGGACTTCATGTTCGTTCATTAGTTAAATTTTCCAAAAACCAAATCTGTTGTGTTCTGATTTAATAAGTAAAGGAGACATACCTTGACGACCCGCGTGGCGGAGCGGTCACCATACCGAACTGACACGCAGTGGGTCCCGGGTTCGATCCCCGGCCAGACAAACATCAGAATGATGAGTTTAGATTTCTGTTCTGGGTCTGGGTGTTTGTGTATTCGTCTTTGCGTGTCCATGGCACCCACGACACAGGATAAATCCTTCTGTGGGGCTGTAAGTGTAGAAAGCGTTTATGTTTATGTTTACATACCTATCTGAGGTGTTCCAGCAACACTGATCAACCTCAGTTAGTATTATCCTATCTGGTGTTGCTTACAGATGTCCATGGATGGCATCAGAACTTGCTCGTATGTTACATATTTCATAAAAGCAAACGCGTGTTTTATCATGATTCTAAAAGATAAATAGATATTTTCTTATCGTGCTGTTATAAAGACAGGTAAAAGGGAAAGTCACGTATAAGAAATAAGAACTTAAGCGATAAAGTTAAGATTCTATGTATTATACAAATTAATTCATTAGTAATGATTAAAAATGTTCATTTTGTATACATTTTTCGGTGCATGTACTTTTTTGAAACTGGTAAGATTGTTTATTTATTTTTCCTTACACCTGATGGATAGTGGTAAGTGAACACCTGCAACTAACTGTATAGAACAGATGAACCTGTGACCTTAGTTCGAGGTTATTATGTTTTCTACAAACAATCATTTTTTACGTTTTAAGGCTTCTGTACCCAAAGGGTAAAAACGGGACCATATTACTAAACTCCACTGTCCATCTGTTTGCCACCAGGCTGTATATGATGAACCGTGACAGCTTGTCTTTGAACAGGTCGACTGACCCGTCATTTAGTACTAGTTCCTTATAAAGCCTAATCAGCCTGGGTATAAGAGAGTAATGTCCAAGATTAGTTTAAAAAATATAACTTAAATGTAAAAAGAAACAAATTGCCAAATTAAATATAAAAAGCTGCGTCCAAATTGCTGTCCCTAGGATGAGTTCCCAGAATGCTGGCAACATTACCTCGTTGAATAGCAAGGCTAATTCGTTGACCGAAGTATGTACCAGCATTTTGATCTTACCGTGACAGCTAGACAATTGAAATTATCACATAATAATAGAAAATTGTGAAATTCGCTCCCTCCAAATGTACGCGACTCCAAGAGCATCTCTCTATTTAAGAAAAGAGTAAAGCGTCACTACTTATCCTTAGCAACATGAGTATCTATTATATTATTATATATCTAAGTCTTAACGTATATGTATATAATTATCTTTGTATCGTGTTCTATATGTATATATACTATTATATTTTTGTATCTATGTATGTACGTGTATATAAATACACATATCACAGCATAGTGCACGCACTTCTACCTTGTATTAACCTGTCTCCAATCTTAGGTCTGCTGGAAGAGATTTCTTTAGAAATAAGCAATACCTTTACACTTATTGTTAATTTTAAGCTATCTTTTTATTATATTTCTCTGTGTGTGCATAAATAAATAAATAAATAGTGTATTTCGGTTGCCACTATAACAACTAATACAGAACTATAAACAAAATAAGATAAATATATAAGGCCTCCCTTATATATTTATCTTATTTTGCTTTTAGCCATTCTCCCATGCAACAAACGTGATATTTTGCTCAATATTAATAACAGTGACAGGTAGACGGTGGAAATATTCACAAAATACTTTGTTATATATTAACTTTAAAAATATATGTATTTTTTTTTTTTTCTTCATTTTTAAAAACACTTTCTACACTCATAGCCCCACAGTAGGATTTTCTCCTGTGTCGTGGGTGCCATGGACACACAAAGACGAAGACAAACACCCAGACCCAGAACAGAAATCTAAACTCATCATTCAGATATCTGTCTGGCCGGGAATCGAACCCGAGACCCACTGCGTGTCAGACCGGTATGGTGACCGCTCCGCCACGCGGGTCGTCAATTAATAAATAATTAAAATAAATAAAAAAATTCAGGGGATGCTTTTTATAGACAATGGTACGGAACCCTTCGTGTGCGAGTCCGACTCTTGGCCGGCCTACATTTTATTTTATTTTATTTTATTTATTTATTGTGCCAACAAAGTATACACTAATTCTAACAATAACACATTTAACAGACAGAAATAAAAGGTAAGTGCTACTCCAATTATAGGCACAAATAGCATGCTTCCAAACTAGTCTGCGTGCCTTACAAAAATTAAAATTAATGAATTAAAGTTAAATAAATTAATTAAATTATACATTGTAGGATATGGTCGGAAACGTAAACAATGATTGTTTTGAGGAAACGTAAATTCATACTACGGGCACTCATATTTGTCCCTGTAATACTAAGACCAGAATAGGGCTACGGTATCTCCTGTCTGTCGTAAGAGGCGACTAAAATACTAAGATACGGTGAACGCTAATGTTCACCGGGAAAGAGCCAGAAAGGGTCGCTTGGACTCCGGTTGTGATCCTTTAGAGATTCAGGAGTCCTCCACAAAGTGCCGAGGACGGCCACCGGGGGGTTTTGGTGCGGTAAAAACCACATTACGTTTACGACCAACGTGGTGGAGCGGTCACGACACGCGTTGTCATGGCGTTGAAATCTAGGTTTCAAACCTTACTACTAAATATGAGGATTGGAGATTCGAATCCCAGGCTTATATTTTAAGTTTTTAAATTTCAAGTTAATTTTTATCACTTCCTTTAACTTGAAGGAAAACATGAGAAAAACTTTGAAGTTGGTTGAACCCTTTATCTTTCGATACTGGAGGCACCACCGTCACACCTATTTCTTCTACCTAATAACAGCAGTATTTTACTCCGCTGTGGTATGGTGTGAATGTTATGATAACGGAGATATTTATCCGAGGCGTTCCAACTTATTCCTCAGGAGTAGCAACGCATACAGATGTGTTTCTACCCTGAGGAAACGTAAAACGTTAGCCACAGGGCTAACCTCAGGAAAGATGTCAAACTTATCTGAAGTTGATAACAGATGTCCATGGTCGGCAGTAACCACTTCCATCACATGGACTGCATGCTCGTTTGCTACTTCAGCTTTATTTTGAATTTAATTTGATTTCAGGTAACAGCTAATCCTCTGATACAGAGCCTACAGTCATGTCCAGGAACCTACCAGCAATTATACCAGCCATACGAGACCGTCGTGGTCCAGCCAAGCTACAACCCATATCCTCAACATATCCAAAACCCTGTGTACAACCAACCATCCATAACGGATCAGATAAGCGAGATCTGTTGGGAGAAGGTACTTTCCAACCCAACTCTTCGCAGTATACTTGATAATATCTACGATCAAAATTTTAATGCTCAAACGAATTTTAACCCTTATCCTGGATTTGTTAATAATTATATAACAGTACCGTCAAAATATAAAAAGGTAAATGAAACGGAACAAATAGCAAAAGCAAATCTTTTAAGAAATGGTTTCAACACTAATGATAATACTAATCTCGTGAAAGATTATAAGAAACGTAAAGATATAAATAACAAACGAAAAAAGCAGGTACTAGATCTTAATGATAGCAAAGCCTTTAAAGATTATCCTGTTAAACCTAGGAAAGTGAAAAAAAATCTTGATATAAATACTTTTAATATTGAAAATATTAAGTGCTATACGCCAGCAGAAGTACTCGAAGAGAGTACAAAACCTGTGAATAAGAATTGTAGAAATAAAGTAAAGAAAAAAGGGAAAAATAAAAAGCAAAAAGAATCTAACAAAGCAAATTCTGAAAAAGCGTCGAGGAACGGATCAAAAAAGTCTACAAAATCAATAAGAAATAAAGGTAAGAAGACAACAAGAGAACATTGTAAGGATAATGGAATTATTTCTACAGAGACCACGACGCGAAGAAAGATTAAGAAAGAAAAAGGAAGAGTAAATGACTGTAAATGCGAAGAAATGTCCGATGTTATGGAGAATAAATGTAAAATAGAAGAAAAAGTTCCAAAAATATGCAATGCAAATAGAGACGAGGTATTTAATTTAAATCAAGATTGTATAGATTTGGAAAATAGGCGCACAAGAAACTCAAAAAATGATCCCGTTAAGGACTTTCGTAATATAAATCGAGATATACCTGACGATATATCCACGAATTACGCTTCGTACATAAATGATTTATTTTTAAATACACAGGGATCCAATTCAAATATGTTTTACGGGAATAGCATGTACCCTTTTGATCTTAGTCATATATATCAAATGCCTCAATATTCAAATTTAGATATTAGTAAGCAACAAGGGAAAAAAAATAAGAGGCGAAAGAAGAAACAAAAGAAGACTTTGACAAAGAAGAAAAAAGAAGAGAACAATAATGACGATAAAGTTACGAAAAAGAATAACAACATTGAGAATGTTATTGTAAATAATAACAATTCTCAGGATGATTCTATAAACAAAAATAACAATAACGACAAATGTTTTAATAAAATTTCTAACAACAATGTTGAGAATGTTATTAAAAGGCCAGAAATACTTGAAAATGAGCCAGAAAACTTAGAAGTTACTACAAAAGCTGCTACTACCGAAACGACTACTTCAATTCCAACGACTTCTACAACTACGATTACAGAAATTACCACAGAATCTACCACAGTTAAATCATCTACTGTACAGTATTTCATTGAAGATAACTCCTCATTCGAAGAACCTCAACAGGTTGAAGTAATAAAAGCTTTGGCAACCAAGGACCAAAACGAAAAGCTCATTAGAACAGAAGGTCCAGAAGGAATTAAGATAAAAGAAATAGATAAAAAACTAATCTCTGAAACAGTTAACATTATCAAGGATGAAATCGAGTCACTAGAAAACAGAGAAAGAATAAGAGAAGAATTATATGATGAACCGTTATATTTTATAGATCCATATAGTTTAAATAAAGTATCTAAATTAGGATTTTTAAAAGGAATACCTAGTATTTTTCACGATGAAATAATAGATGATTATTATCCAGATTTTACAGCTGATAACCATGCTTATTTAGTAAGTGAAGAAATAGACCAAAATATACATGATCGATATTTTTACACAACACATAAAAACATTGACTCGGAAACTTTAAATATACCGGATTTGGCACGTTTTTCCAACAAGAGAAATGGTTTACATAATGAAAAAGTTATTGAATTTAATGACGATAGAAGTAAACTGAAAGACGAATACAATGACAAAGTTATTGAAATTAATGACAATATAAGTAATAATAAAGATGAAGGCATTGTTTTTAGGACGCCACCAGGCTTAAATATACCTGGTTTTATAACACGAAAAATCAACAAAGATAAACAAGATTCAAATGAAATTTTCTATCAACATGATTACAACAGCTTCAATTTTGATAATTTCGTAGATAAATCCGATCATTCTTTTAAAGTAGAAAGTTATGACAACAAAGAAAAAGATAAAGATAAAAGGCCAGGAAGCGTTGTAGAGACAGTTTACGCTCGATCAAAAGTAGTGAAATATGGTCAGGGTCAAAATTTTGAAAAATCTTTGAAGGAAAATAAAACTTTAGACGTAGATGTTAATAAAGAGGGTGGTAAAACTATAGTTATAGCTAAGTCTGTAAGTCCAGAAGATCTTTGGCTATATCATTAATTTTATAAACCTATTATAATAATAAATAATTTATTTTAATTTTAATTTTGTATTTATTTTCCACCATTTCATAATATTAACTGACGTAATACTATTTTTTACTAAACCTTTCTCGTTTATATCTAGTGTTCGACCGAAGCTTTGGCGTCGATTTCGTTCACCTTCGGCCAAAAAGCCATCTTCGGCATATCCTATGACCTCGGCCAAAATATTTCTATCAAGCGTCAAAATTGAACGAACTTTTTTACAGTATGGGAGTAGCAAACAAGCATGCAGCCCACCTGATGGTAAGTGGCTACTGCCGCTCATAGACATCTGTAATCAACCCTAGATTAGATCGAAGTCTCTACGTTATGCGTTTGCTTACCTTACCCTTAGCACACCCTTCAGACCAGAACACGATATCGCATAACACTGCTGTTAGTAGGCAGAATAAGTGTGGCGGTGATTCTTCCGGAGTCGAAATACTATGAGTTCTACCACTTTCAAAACTATAATACTACTGTAACGAATGCACCACACCGCGATGGAGATGCTGAAGCGCAGGAGTAAGCACATACTCCGTTTTGGGTTTGTATCGCCAGTTGTGTTTGAAATGTTTACATTTTTGACAAGCTTCAATGTAATTGTAATCAGCTCGACCGTCAATCCATTATTATCTCACTGCTGGGCACGGGTCTTCCCTCAGAATGAGAGAGTTTTAGGCCATAGTCTACCGTGCTGGCCAAGTGCGAATTGATAGACTTCACACACCTTTGAGAACTTTTTAAAGAACTCTCAGGTGTGTAGGTTTCCTCACAATTTTTCCTTCCTTGTCCTTTACCACAATGCAGTGATAATTAACGTCTAATACGCACATAATTTTAGAAAAATCTGTGGTGCGTGCCTGGGAGTCGAACCTCGAACCCTCGATTGAGAAGCCAAGTTTCAACAATCAGGCTATCATTGCTCTAAGAGTAATCAGCTCAGGCTTTTTTTACAATTAACATAAACCTTTATGTACAAAAATTTTAAAATAGTTATAATATTCACTTTTAGTCAATTTAGATCTGAATTTCTTATGGTTTTTGAACGTTCGGCTTCGGCTTCGGCCGAAGGTAGTGGTGTCAACCGAATAATCAATTTTTGAAAATCGACCTTCTATATATTAGGTATTATGATATACCTATGAAATATATACCTATACCTATACCTATGAAATTGCCGTTCTGCCGTACTGGCCATTTCAAATCAAAATATTTTTTTTGGCTGATAATTTTAATTTGACGACCCGCGTGGCAGAGTGGTCACCATACAGGTCTGACACGCAGTGGGTTCCGGGTTCGATCACCGGCCAGACAGAAATCGGAATGATGAGTTTCACTCACACTTCACTTTTTTTCACTCACACTTTTTGGATACTTTTTGCACTCACAGGAAATCATATAACTATGATGACCCGCGTGGCGGAGCGGTCACCATACTGGTCTGACACGCAGTGGGACCCGGGTTCGATCCCCGGCCAGACAGAAATCTGAATGATGACTTTAGGTTTCTGTTCTGGGTCTAGGTGTTTGTGTATTGGACTCATGTCCATGGCACTCACGACACAGGAGAAAATCCTAGTGTGGGGGCTATGAGTGTAGAAAGCGTGTTTTTTTTTTTTAATTCAGCATCAAGGGATGAAAAAATGATGCTGTTATAAAGGAACAAAGGAAAATGTAAAGAGAATTTTAAGTACGTTTGCTTAAATTAGAAAGACGTGGGCTTCTCAATTCTAACAGACAAACCAATTCCCAGCCCGGAGATTGTTAGTACAGTCCTTTACAAACATACGTGGAATAAATTAGATGATAAAAGAGGCTTTGTCGTAGGTACAGACCCACACAAAGACATACATAAATATTCAGATATGAAAGAAAAATATTACTTTTGCCACAAGTACAATAGTGATTTGCCAAATTCATTTTGATAAAGCACTTTTAACGAAAAAAATAAGTTTATCGAAAATATTTGGCCAAGTTCTTTCTGGCACGTGTGTGTATTTACTATACATGACACTGTTGCCACTACTATAACTTTGTTATCTTTTACTATAAAAGTATGAAATTTGTATAATTAATATTTTGCACGTTGAGCGCGCTGAAGTTACAAAGTAAGCTAATTAATTCATATCACTACAAGT
>MOOZ01002617.1:22525-43444 GCA_002930495.1 Cecropterus lyciades
TATTTCAACATTTATGTAATCAATATTCTTAAAGGACGTACAGTTTTTCTCTGACTGCGCAAGGAGGAGGGTATTTCGAGCGTATGTACATATATACACATATATATCGTCGCTTAAGTTCTAGCACCGCGTAAGTCATTGTTTGGCGGAATGTAATTTTGAAAATCATCGTCATTGGAATCGAAATACGCGTCGTTTTGTCCAAACAGAATCAAGGTACGACACAATCTTTAAATTATGGAAAATTAAAAGTACAAAATGGAGCTTTACTTGCGTCTATGTAAAATTAATCGGTTTTTGTCTCTCCAAACAAAATTTCAAAAATGACTTACGCGGTGCTAGAACTTAAACGACGATATGTATGTATGTATGGCATTTCTTTGGCACGTTCTACAGCTCAAACGGCTTGACGGATTGTAATGTGACATATTATTGGACTCTTTCAATTGCCATAAAAATATTATTATAACAATATTTTTTATGGCAATTGAATATATTATTATAATAATATTTTTTAATAATAAATGTTAGTTTTAGCAGTCGGATTATTTGTTTTCATAATAGATATCCTGAAACAAAGATTTTGCTAAAATATTATTTATGATGAAGATTTTCCCGAGGGATTGCATTTTCTCGATTGATTAGATTATAAAAGGGTACATTACTTCTAACAAAATGATATCTAAAAAATAAAACTTAACGTAAATATGTCTTTTTTGTATATCGTAATTTAAAAGATTTTATATCTGATGAGAATCGTTGTATCATTTTCCAAAAATGCGCATTAAAATCTACGTCAATATGATCTCAGCATCTACCTTTTTTAACCCTTTGCCCCTTTTTATTTTACCTAAATTGGTAGGTACGGACTTCCGTTACAAACCCTTTACCCCCTGAAAGGCTCTTACTTTCTACTAAGTATTTGAACTTGCACACTTTAAAACAAAACATTTCAATATCGATTTTAAGAAATGCTATATTATATCAATTATTTCAAAATTACTATTTATGTTTGTTTCATTATTTTGTGTTAAACACATGTTTCTACTTTGTACGACGAACCTGAATTAAAAAAAAATCCAGACCATCTGAGGTAGAAGAATTTCTTTAAATAAAGTACTTACTTTTTAGAGATAGCAACGCATCAGAGGCTGCCCTCGTATTGAACTCCAATCCCATCTGGCATAAACCATGGGATGGACTGCTTTTTGCATTTGCATTTGCAAAAGTATAAATCAATTCAGTGTCCGAACATATTATATACCAAAAAGTAGCTTGAGAACTGAGGATAAGTTAGAATAAAAATAACTATCATTTTTAATATTTTTGTCTGCCTGTTTCTATTTGTGTTTTAAATCGCACCAAACGTACTGAATGTAATTTACACAATTGAAAAATCACTCATTATCAATATTATGAGGTAAAAGGTTGTTATATATTTAAAGTTATTAGTAGGTATTTAAAGTGAAAAATAACTTTTCTAGCATTGTTTTACATACTCGTAATATGTGGTGCTGATTAGAGTACAGGTATTTCAAAAAATATTAAAGGGATAAATTTTCTTAAAATGAATGTCGATAACCAAGTTACATTTTTATATACGCGAAATAAATCGCGAGGCCCCGCTATAAAAAAAGTGTATGAAAGTCCACAGTATTCGTGATCACAGCGCGCCATTTAATTTACGTTCAGTCGTATTTTTACGAGCCGGAGTTCGTTAGACCATCTGTTGCTTAATTAAATGAATGTTTACTTATACAAACAGAGATACATCTTTTAACGAAATTTACTGTCATGTATTTTTATTGTGAGATGGTAGGTATTGAGCGGACAAAAGAGTATAGGTCGCCTTCTGACCAGGTGGACTGATGACTTGAAGTCGGCGGGTAACCGCTGGATTTGGATGACTCAGAACCAGTTGGAATGGCGCAGATTAGAGGAAACTTATTTCCAGTAGTGGTCTTTCCGGTGGTAGTATGAGAAAAAATATTGTAGGTAAGTAACAATTTGTTAGTCTCCCCGTAGGCCTATGCAAAAAAAAACGAATAAAATCAAGGCCTGATAAGTAAGGATGATAGGAATTGGGTTAGGATCTTTGCAGTCACTGGACCTACTATGATCAGGTCTACTCGATCCAATCGTTATCATGATCCAGACACCCTTGGTAACAAAACGTAACTTACATATTAAGAAATATGTATAAAATAAAATCCACCTAAAAAACTGACCAATTTAAATAGTGGTCGTAATCGATTTTTGCCAATACACATTCTCAAATTAAATTTATGTGAGCTTATTATATAATACCCTAAAACATAACTAAAATAAAAAAGTACTTTTTGTGTTCCATATTTTCATTGTAACTTTAATAAATCGTATCCAAATTGTTCACCCGTTTAGGAGCTACGTTTCCACAGACAGACAAAGCAGTCAAACTTATAACACTCATTTTTTTGCGTCGAGTGTTAAAAATATGTTAAAACAGGTGTGGAAATCATACTTCTTCGTGTTATGCATTACACCATTAAATGTAATAAATGTATTATATTTTATGAATAAACAACTCATTGATAATATAATTAAATTTATATAATTATGACAAATTATATAAATTTAATTAAATAAGATTAGATAAGGAAACTTTCACTTTCATGTATTTACGCTACTCCGGCCATCTGTTGTTGAGTAGCGGTACTAACAATTTAAGCTAGCGACATCTGTTAGGTGGAGGATTCAATTATTTTGTTGGGTAGCTTATGGAAATGGTTCTTATAAACTATGCAACAACGCAATTTTTAAAGTTACGCCAATCACTGCCCAGATGGAGTTACAAACTCAAAGTAAAATGACTAGGTTTAACTCTCCTCTTGCTATTTAATTATATTATTAACTCTGTGGTTCAACTCCAAGTAACAACAGTGTTATGCGCCGTGTTCTGTGAAGGGTAAGGGGTCATCGTCATACTTGTACGAGACATTCCAACTTAGTCCACAGAGGTAGCAACGTATCTGTAAACTTTATTACTGATGTTCGTTTGCTTCTTACATAAAAACTAAATAAAAAATAAGATATAAGATATCCACATTACTAATAAGGATATCTATCATACATACAATGTACATACAACTAGACAATTGAATAGTACACTTAGTTTAGACTAATTATGTCCCACAGTTTCGTCCGTAAAACAGGTAACATAGATTAAAATTTTTCATAGATTAGAAACATTTTAATGAAATGAAGATGTCACCTCAACAAAATTTGTAATAAAAATATATTTTAATTAACTACTTTAAATTCACTTGTTTTGGTTTGGTACAATTTGAAATAAACAAAGAGTGCGACATAAATTCTAAAATATAATAAATTTCTATTTTTACTTATTATTAGTCCTCCAAACGACTAGTTTTATTTTGCAAATATATGCTGTGTATATATACGTGTATAATATGTTCAATTATAGATTTGTTTCTGGACGAGAGTTCAACTCAGTTCACTGCAAGATTAGCTTCGAAGAATCTCTGAAAGTTAGGTAGTTAGAATCTAGTACTGGAACGCACCTAGCCCTAATTCGTGCGTAACGCAGGACTTGCGATTCGGTAAAAGGTGGTGAACACTACTGTTATTAGCTCAGTTCTCAAGCCTCTAGCCTGTTCTCAATATGGAGTTGTCTCATATGGAGTTGGTTACGGCTGGGCGGTAGTGATCACTTACCATAAGTTAAACTGCTGGTCGTTTGTTACTGAAAATGTTAAAAACTAGATAGAATGTACCCGACTTCTATCAGTTGTGAGAGATCTGTCCTTGAGACGGGATCTACAACGGAACACAGCCGGAGTCCTCTGAGCACGATGCCCCTTTTGGGTTCTTCCCGGTGAGTATTTACGTTCACTGTGCCTTCAGATGTTACAACGACATGCGACCACACATGCCGCTGTCCTTCCCGGGGTCGCTTGGCTGGACGGTTCGAGTTCCCTCTCTTGCCGCCCGCAACCCCGGAAGCTTCCTTTTAGTCGCCTCTTACGACAGGCAGGAGATACCGTAGCCCTATTCTGGTCCCGGAACTACAGGGTCAGATCGAGAAAACCTACTGAAGTCACCTAGACGTAGTCATTAGACGAAAAATTCTAGTTTTTACTAAGAACCTTAAAACTAGTTCCAACAAAAACGGTTTGTAACTGTAATATATACATGTCATGAAAAAAACTAGGACTTTTATGATTAAAAAATCTAATAAAACTGACATTGTTTTTATTCCTTGAAAAATAACAAAAAATAAAATTAGAAATATACAGATTTCCTTTTGAATTACATTCGGAATTGAAAAAAAAACGCAAGGTACTTCGTTCCTGACGACGGTCCCCGACTGCACAATTTTTTTGGACGAATCTCAAAAAGTGCTACCACTATTTTGATCAAACCTAGATGTCCATGGGCAGTAGTGGCCACTTACCACCAGATGAACTGCATGCTCGTTTGCTACTCATATATTTTAATATATATATACCTATGTATATATATGTATATATTTTATAATAGAGTTTTTCATCCTATATTATTAAATATTTAGATAATTCCTTTTTAAATTAAAAGTAAATTAATATAAATATCAATATAGGGCAAAATTCAGGGCAAAACTTCTTCTTTCTATAATCATAAGTAGTTCAACAAGAGATAAGTATAGAAATATAAAATACCTACCAAGTACCTAAGAAGTGTTATTAGTACTACGTGTTCTAACTGCTGCTCAATTTATCACATGGAGAGTCGTATTGCAGTCTAACAAGATTTAGATTCGAATTGCAATGTCCAAGATTCGAGTCTCGGGAGAAATTATGTCGACATGCTCTCACATTGCACGATGGGGCCACGAAAACAGTGAGTATGATTTAAATCTTCTTAAAATCGCTAAAGTAACCGATTATTGTACCGAAAATTTTTAATGAAAGTCTGAAAAACTATCACGGTTTATACATAGTCTGTCATAGAAACGGTCCTGAATTCTTGTCAGCCATTATTGTCCCACTGCTAAGCACGGGTTTTCTCTCAGAATGAAAAGTTTAAGGCCATGGTCCACCGCGCTGGCGAAGTGCGTGTTGGAAAAATTCCCACACCGTTGAGAACTTTTTCTTTCCTTCACCGTAAAGCAGTGTTAATTAATTTCTAATACGTATATTATTGTAGAACAATCAATAGTGCGTGGATTCGTACCTCGAAACGTCGATTGAGAGAGCGAGTTTTAACCATTAGGCTATCACGTCTCCGAATACAAAGTACGTAGTGTAATATTTTAATAATACATTTTACGAAACTTTACTTATTCCTAACAAATGTTAACTACACATTTCTTACCAATCTAAGATAAGGAGATGGAGAAATATCGGTCTAAAGACACTCTTCTCCCCATCTAAAGTCTCGTATACATATTTTCTTAAGTCTATCCATTACTTACAAGGGCGAGAAAATTTCAGAAATAGGAAAACCTAAGACCTTTCCAAAACGACTTTTATGATTATGATCGATCACACCTCTACCACTTACAATCCAAAAAGACTTAACGCTTATTTACTAACTACCATTGGATTCGCGTACAAAAACCTTAACAAAAATATTCTTTACAATTCGCTGCTTTCGTGGCCTCAGCGGAAAATTATTACAAACGAGCGACATCACAAAAGCTCTCGCCGTGAGCTTTGAATAACAGCAATTGTGTAACGCCTTGCACTTCCATCTGCATGCTGGTATCACCTCGCATATTCATTTTCACTTGTTCCTTTTCATTTTCTAGATTTTTTATGAAGCATTGTCTTCGGAGCTAGAGTAATGAGCGAAGAAATTTTGACGTCAAATAGTTTTGCTTTTTTAAGATATAAGTTATACATTTTGTTTATCTATATCAGCGTTTCTCAAACTATTATGCCGTGGCCCGATCATGATATGGTCTCCCATTGACACAAAAACGATGAATTACAAATTTTTAGGTGGGTAAAAAGAGATTCCTATGTTCACAAAGTGTAACACAAAAGAAAGAATAAAAAGTAGACCTTTTGGGCTTTTAACTCAATAGTTATTACTAACACTAAGATGTTTTATTGCAAACTTTATACAAAAAGCAATATGCCGCGACCCGGTACTATATTTTTGTGAGTCGGTACCGGGTACCCATCATTTGGGAAACGCTGTTTTTTTTTTTGTATAATATTGAAGCATCACACGAACATGAATCCTACTGGATGTTAAGTGGTCGCTGATTGTCCATGCGCATCAGCGACCACTTAACATCCAGTAGGATTATATATCTGTAATAGAATATTATCTGTAATAGAATAGGGGTTCTATCTGAAGGTAATTACAGATGCGTTGCTACTCCCGAGGACCAAGATGGTCGTCTCATGTGAAAATGAGCCGGAAATAACATTCTACCATCTTGCTACCATGGCGCCCTATCTAAGGTCGGCTACAGAAGTGCTGTTTCCTCTGAAGACTAAGTTGGAACGCCTTGGATAAGTATATCTCCCTTACCACACCCTTCAGACCTGAACACAGCTGCGTATAACATTGCTGTTATTGTTTTGAAGGTGGTGGAACTCTTTGTGGTTCGACTCCGGAATCACCACACCTATTTCTGCCTAACATCAGTGTTATGCGCAATAGTGTTCTGCTCTGAAGGGTGTGGTAAGGGAGACATACTTTTACGAGGCATTCCATCTTAGTCCTGAGGGGTAGCAGCATATCTGTGGCTAACCTTGGGTGAGACTTTGATCTTATCTAGGGTTGATTACAGATGTCTATGGGTGGCAGTAGCCACTTACCATCAGGTAGGTTACATGCTCGCTTGCTACTTCCATACTATAAAAAGGCAGAAATAAATAAATATGCAAGTAGCAAAAAAAGCGTGTCAACAATGAACATTACAGTATGTACAAGGCCGTTAATAAAAGCCTTTTAATTAAAGTCAAAACACAAAAAGTCAGAGAGTAATAAAACCAAACGAGTATTGAAACCGATGTCGCTTTCAATACGAGAAAAAGTTGGCAAGTTTTTGCAAGTTGCATTGTATTCTGTTTGCAAAACATGAACTGTGAACACAATATTCAATGTTAGTGAGTTTGTTAGCAACATTTTATTGTGTGGTCGCGAACAACTTGTTTGCAATGGCCTGGGGTAATGCATCTGTGATCTCCCTATAATTAAGACTAAAATATTTTCTGGGATAGACAATTTTCTATGTGCAGCAGTAGCCACTTGCAATCAGGTGAATGCAAGTTCGTTTACTACTATCACTAGTTTCTATGTGCAGCACTGATCACTTACCATCAGGTACTTCAAAGACACGATACACAATTGTTGTGCTATTAGTACGAGTTTATAACGTTTCCTCCAAACAATCATTGTTTATGTTTTTGCCCATACCTTACCTTGCGTTTGTAATGGGCGAATACCTTGCGTTTGTTATGGGCGAAAACAATCAATGATTGATTTGAGGAAACGTTACAAGCTCGTACTAAGAGCACAGCAGCAATTGTGTAATGTGTCTTTGAAGTAGCACATGAGAATACGGTACACCTGATAAGTGGCCACAGCTGCTAAAGGAAACATGTGATAGTAGCAAACGAAGTTGCAGTTGATCTGATGGCAACTGGCCGTTGCTGCACATTGAAACTTGTCTATCCCAGATAGAATTTAAGTCTCTTTTATCGGTCACAGATGCATTATTACCCCAGGGAATTAAGTTGGAACAATTTGAGTATGTCTTACAATAGTTGATTTTTGAAAATCTAACTATATAGTTATAGTTTCATCAAAATCCATTAAGAATCTTCCATAAAATATATAGTATTATTTCATTATTATACAAAATCATCCTGTATACATATCGCACGGTGAAAACAAAAGGGCTCTATCGCAATCTTTGCATTTTGTGGAATAACAAAATTTTGTTCGCATTTTTCGATGTTTCTTAAAGCGCGCGGTTGTTAAAAGAACGTTACGTTCATGTTTACCATTATCTAGCACAAAACCGACAATAGACTATGTGTTTAACAGTTTCAAGTATTTACCTCAGTTTACCGAAATTTTTAGTTTAGTAACTTTCGTTCCGATATTGCGATATGTCGTAAAGTAGGTATTATGTTACTTAGCGTATCTTGCGTATTCGCTTCACGCAAGTTGAACATTATCCTATTGTGTACAGAGAATGGAGCCTGAAATAGATCTTCAGTATTCAATGGGTTGCCCTTTGACATTCTCTGCTATTGTTACGTTAAGAAATGATATTTTTAAGTAGGCCATGCATTTATATTATTTATTTATTTATCATATAACTCAGATAAACATTACAGATAATAGTTCCAATTCATTTATAGGCTTGCAATATACATTCCTGCCGTTACCCGAAGTTCAGCGAGGGATGTGTAAAAAACGACAATATTTGGACTCCATTATGTATACAGGATGTTAGGTAAATCAAGGGACAAATTTCAGAAGGGCCTTTGGTATTTGATTCTCGTCCTCATGTTTATAAAAATATACTATTATTGATACTTTATCAGTAAACACACCCAATGCCTGATAAGATGGCAAAATAAATACTTCATCGAGGTATTCCAACTAAGTCGTAAGTGGTACCAATGCATCTGTGACTAAGCTTATGTAAGACTCTGATCTTACCTAATTACAGATGTCCATGGACGGTAGTGGCCATTTGCTATCAGGTGGGTTGCATGTTCATTTGCTTCTTCTATGTTACTAAAAAATCTAAAAAGAAATGCCGCGTTTGATTAATTTGTTCGCTACCGTATGAAGTTCTTCTCTGGGGGATTTTTACGTCATAGAGCTTTTTTCTTTTTTCTATTTCTACTTCTATTTTTTATTTCAATAGAGACCATTTATTTTCTAGACCTAAAAATACATCACTCTTATAACCTAACACAGCGCATATTTCTTTTGTATTTTATGTCCACCCGGGCAGAGCCCGACGGGCTGTGCGCTCAGAGGAGTCGGGTTTCTTTGAAAATCCCGGAGTTATCTTCGCTGCTTCGAAGACGGCCACCGGGGAGGTTTTAGTGAAAGGAGTCCCAAATTACGCGTCGTCGCTCCCACGGCGACGGATACCTTTTGAAGAGTTCCGCCTTGAAAACAAAAAAGGGTATTTATTATTTACGAAGAGTTTTAAAACTCAATTTTCACTCCCGGGGGAGTATATTTAGCCTTTTGGGTAAATTACCAAAACATGGTGTCTGAGGGTATTCATTGCTTATGAATTTTTTTTTCGCTGAGTTTGGTTCCTAAAGGAGAATTAATTAAAAACGTGTAATATCAACTAATCTATTTACTATTACAGATACACATTTTATTTTCTACGGATATAAGTATACTGTACGTGCTTTGTCTTTGACATCGTCTAGAAATCTGTGTAAAATTATTCTCCGAGTTTACTCAATTAGAAGCCAGATGAAGTTTCAAAGAAGTTTTTCTGTTTGCTGCTTTGCAGAATGTAAGATTACTTTTAAGTTCAGTTTTGTATTTTAAAATTTTATTCAATACTAGCTTTAACCTGCGACTTCGCGTTAACTAAAACAATAAACGTGCACCTAACTTCAAAAATTAATAAAGTTTTAGTATTGCAATCAAGTATACATTGACAAAACAAAATCATGAAATGTATAAAAATTCAAAACAGCTGAACTTATAATCAATAAGAGCTTCATTTGAAGCCTTTGAAATTGCAAGAGTTACAATTTTTTTGACAAACGCATGATTGTTTGTTGTCTGCCAAAATTTTAACTTAAATAAAAATGATCCTATGTTTTTTCTCATATCTTTAAGAATATGTGCAAAATGTTCCATGACAATCGGTTGAGCAGTCTTGGCGTGAAAGTACAAACAAACTACTTTTATAACTAATACAAAACTAAACCTTTCTTAAACTTTGAAGTTGGTAGAACTCTTTATGGTTCTACTCTAGAGGAACCAGTGTCACACCTTTTCCGGCCCAAAAATAGCAGTATTAAGCGTTACCGTGTACTACAGGATGTTGTAAGAGAGTCATATTTTGACGACCCACGTGGCGGAGCGGTCATCATACCGGTGTGACACGCAGTGGGTTCCGGGTTTGATCCCCAGCCAGACAGAAATCTGAATAATGAGTTTATATTTCTGTTCTGGGTCTGGGTATTTGTGTATTCGTCTTTGTGTGTCCATGGCACCCACGACACATCAGGAAATCCTAGTGTGGGGCTGTGAGTGTACAAAGCGTTTATGTAGAAAACGTTTAATTTGGTTTATTTGGTTTATAGTTCTCCGAGGTGTTCCAAATGGAGTTTACATAAATCTATGAGCGGCAGTGACCACAAACCATCGAATCCACCATATTTAAAAAAAAAGTGTATGTGTTCAATTCATACATGCCAGAAGTGAAACTACTAAAAAAATCATACTTCACTAGATCACGACGACGAATCTATGTTCTACGCGTATATGAGCGACTAGTTGGTATACTATGAACAGTATATGTACAAAACCAACATATATTTAAATTATTTTTTACTTTTTTGTGACATGGAAGTCTTTTTGTAATTTTTTTTTCATGCTTTTCAATGATATACGTATATTTGTACTAATATAATTTCATTTATTTTGCCTTGTAAATATAAATGTACAAACATAAGTACAAATGTTAATTTAACCCTCAATATGTAATATTTAACTATAAAATAATATAATTAAGTAATCACTGCAGCACATATTCGGACATCTTATTTCGTATATAGCAAACTTGAGCTCTTATATGAAGTAAGTAAGTATACGAAGTAAAATCGTTAGAGTGATTCAGAAAGGGGTACAGCGCCATCTAGTTGTAGCGCTGACAACTGCTTTCGTAACGCATTTTCGATTTATCGAGTTCCAACTTACAAAAAGCTGCACGATTTGGAAGGAATAACTAATTATATAATTAGTTTTGTTAAAAATCGCGTGATGGAGAATGTAGTTAAGGTCATGGTAAATTTTTGCATGCTACATTTTTAGACACAGACAACAATAAATCTGAAACATTATTCACCATAAACCATAAATTAACCTCATTGTGAGTTATAAATTCAGCATTTTAAGCATAACATTCCTTTAAAAATATTTCATGTCTCTATTTAGTTAACTAATTACCCTATTTTATTACAAAACGGCGTTAATTACAAACGTAATTACAAATACAAGACTGGTACTAATTTTGTCACGACAAACGATAAATTTGTCGCATTTCACCTTTTGCGTGATTCTTGGACATTTGTAGAGATTAATGACATGAGTACCATGGCCACCATGCCCTAAGGTCACGGGTGTCACGGCATGTGAGTTGACACGCTTATTTAGCCTACCCCTAGGAATAAGCAGTTTTTTTTTAAATTTTAATAAAAGAACTGTTCTAAATGGTTTTGATATATATTTGTATTATTCTTACATGCATCATTTTATTTTTGATATGTGTCAACTAACCATAAATAAAATTTATCTATTCGAAAAATATTTTTTGTTTATCTATGGTCTACGAGTAAGTCTAAAAAGCCCTTCGTGGTTCATCCCCGAAGGAACCATACCTATTTCTTCTTCATAACAGCAGTGTAGAGTTACTGTGTTTAGGTTTAATGCATTTTTACTTATTTATACTTCGGTCCTCAGGGGTAGCAACGGATCTATGTCCGACCTAAGAACTCCAATCGTGTCTAGGAATTTTTAAAGACGTCAAAGGCTGACAGCTACTGACGATCAGACTAACTGCATTCTGTTTTGCTACTTATTTATTATAAAAAAAAAACATATACAGGGGATGTATTTTTCTTGTTAAGTCCACTTTTTCAAAAAACAGTAATGTAAGCACAAAAATAATAACAATGAAGACGGCACATACTAAGGAACTTAGGGATTGTATGCCATGTAATAAACTGTAAGAATCTCTACACGTGTTGCAAACACGTGAGGTATCGATTCCGTTCAGTAAAAATACAGACGTTGTTCAAGCAACATTGTCTCAGACTATAAAAAAGACAACGCCTCATGAAACATTTTTTTATAATATGGAAGTAGTAATTTATTTAGCAGCATTTGTTTTCAGATTTTTTGTAGCAAACGAATATGCTATCCACCTGATGGTAAGTGGCCGCTGCCACCCATGGACGTTTGTAATCAACCCTAAATAGGATCAGTCTCCGTCCGTGTAGTTCCGGAATTAGAATAGGACTACGGTATCCCCTGCCTGTCGTAAAAGGAGACTAAAAGGGGTTTCCGGGGTTGCGGGCGGTAAGAGTGGGAGCTCGAATCGTTCAGCCAGTCGACGAAGCCCGAGAAGGACGACTGTATGTGTGATCGCATATTGTCGTAAATACCAGATGGTGCGGTGGGCCCAGCCTGGGTGGAGCCCGATGGGGCAACGCGCTCAGAGGACTCCGGTTGCGTTCCTCTGGAGATCCTGGAGTCTTCTTCGCAGCGCCGAGGACGGCCACCGGGGGGGTTTTAGTGCGGTAAAAATCCCACATAACCTTTCGTCGCTCCCACGGCGTCAGGTACCTTTTGAAGGTTTCCCCCTCAAATCCCCCTCCCCCTCAAAAATGGCATACATGGCACTAGCTTCAAAATGTACTAAACCAACAATTTACTTGAATTATTTTTTGCTTTTTATTCGTGATATATAAGTTGGTTTTTAGTTGGTTGAAAATTAATTAATCAATTACGTTTTTGATTCTTTCGTAATCTGTATTTTATACACGTTAATATTTTTTCTATAGACTTCGTCTGATTTTTTGGTCCGGGTACCGTTCTTAGAGCCGTGATCACGCTAAATGCATAAAAGTGCAGAAAATGGCAGTGAAATTGAGTTTTACAGTCGAGCGATACTGCGCCGTGTGCTCCGGATAGGGTGAACTTTCTTACCATTTGCTCCGAGTTAAATCGAGTTTTCATCGACAAAGATTTCAGAATTCACATCTTTGTAACAGTTTGATTAAATTTTATATGGACGGTAATACACCAAGAATGGAGAAACGTTTCTTTTGACGACCCGCGTGGCGGAGCGGTCACCATACCGGTCTGACACGCGGTGGGTCCCGGGTTCGATCCCCGGTCAGACAGAAATCTGAATGATGATGATAGGTTTCTGTTCTGGGTCTGGGTGTTTATGTATTCGTCTTTGTGTGTCCATGGCACCCACGACACAGGAGAAAATCCTAGTGTGGGGCTATGAGTGTAGAAAGCGTGTTTAGTTTCTTTTTGTGTTCTGTACATAGCGTAAAGCTATTATTATCAGTATATAGAACTATTTTGCAAGGTTAGAACCAGTGTAGTTTGACCGGGAAAGTACCACCGCTACACCTATTTCTAGCATGAAACAGTCCTAGCGTTTCTTTAAAAAAGCGTAGTTACAGGCTCAGTTTCATATGAGGCGACAATCTTGGTCCTCGGGAGCAGCAACGCATTTGTGGTTGACTTCAGTTAGAAGCCCTGTTCCATACCTTTCAGATGTACTTTGGCAGCAGTAACGACTTACTATTAAGTGGTCTGTATGCTCGTTTTCTACTCAATTTCATTAAAAACAATATTACTTGAATATTTGAATATTTTTGAAAAGTAATAAATTGCCCATATTTTAGATGCCGGAATAAAATATGTTTTCCTTAAAATAAATTGTGTAATATAAATTACTGAATCGTATATAAGTGTATACGAAAATTCCCTCCACGATATATTTTCAAGGCGACAGTATTAGAACTTGGGGAACCGCATTTAAAATCATTTTTCAGTCTAAACCGTTCGCTGTCAGTCGACGTAGAAATACTCAGTGTACGTGGTTACGGGAAATATTTTCTATTTTATCGTGTAAAGACGTCTTGTTAAGGACATGTCTACACTAGTAGGAAGAATGTCAAGATTTTTATGTATTCAAGTAGCGACCAAGCATGTAGTACATCTAATGAGAAGTACCTACTGGTACCGGTATTTGTATCTTTTATGGATATCAGATAAGATTATAGCCTTATCTGAGGTTAGTCATAGAAATAAAATCGTCACAGCTTAGAAACCAAAACACAGCAGGGGACAAAAAGTAAATTTCATTTTTTAGACATAACTTTACGGCGTACAACGTATAGTTAGTGCACTTAAAAAATAAAAATGAGCCAAGTGCGAGTAAGACTCGCAAGCGAAGGGTTCCGTAGTGAAGATAAAATATAGCTCTGTTGTAAAAATAATAAATAAAGTTAAACATTTTTCCAACTTCCAACATAAGTTTGTTTTTCATATTGTTTGTATAAATTACAAAGTTATGTTATTCAGTTATTGAAAAAGTGCTATATCTCAAAAACTGTCGTATCGTCGTAGTGTCGTAAACCGTATTTTGTTCGAACTAATTTTCTTTGAAAGTTTTCCTTGATATCTACAACATATGTTTTATCTAGATTTTTCACTCTCTTAGTTTAAAAGTTCAGTTGACGGGTCCTGGCGTTATTTGACTTTGTAGATCATTCCTATCTGCACTATGTTCATTCTTAATCCCACAATCATAATAAGATGAGAAAGTTTGTGAGAATGTATGTATATTTATTAATCTTTTACACAAACACTACTGGTCGGATTTCGGAAACTTCGCGCACAGATAGTGTATGACCTGGATTAACGCATGTGATACTCATGCGGATATTAAATTTAAATAACTTATTAAAGCGCAAAGGAAAAAAAGTAAAACTTTAGTCAGGATTATGGAGGATTCAAGACGTATTATTAAAAAGAAAGCAACATTCAACTGCCTGATGCAGTCAAAGCCTAATTAGTAATGTTTGCACATAAAACTGTGGCGATAAAATTACCGTAGCACATTTACGAAAAGGTATTAAGCCTTTTCGTAAATGTGCTACGGTAATTTATTTTAAGCTCGTCAATCGAGACAGTCACATCATATATTTTTGGAGTTGTTTACAGATTCCAAGACTGTGACGACTGAGGTATACTCTCAAGTTACTTAATTAAAATGAGTTTTTAATAACGCTTTCAACAGTCATAGCCGTACTTTACATAGAACATACATAGAAATTATTTAGATAACTGACCGACAATCGAACCAGGAACTTAGCGTATCAGACCGGAAAGGTCACTACGCCACGCGGGCTGTTACGAGAATTTTTGAGTTAGTATTTGATTATTTTAAAGATCTAGCTTTTAAAGCGAGCAATGCAGTCCATGTTTTGGTAAGTGTCAGTTAGTAAACGTAAACATTTATTATGAACTCCTGAAAGGACCGATGTCCTGCTATAGGTCAGTCACAAGTGCAGTATTGGCTAAAGGCTAAGTAGGAATGCCTCGTATCTCCTTTATGAGAATCAGAATACATCACACCACTTCACACTATTTTTTTGGATCACAAACTCTTCGGTGGCATCGACGCTGCGAAGAGGAATCCGGGATCTCCAACAGTATGCAACCGGAGTCCTCTGAGTGCGTTGCCCCATCGCGCTCCGCCAAGATGAGCGGCTGAGCTCACCGCTCCGTCTGGTCTTTATGACAGTATGCGTCACACATACCGCCGGGGTCGTTTGGATGGACGGTTCGAGCTCCCACTCTTGCCGCTCGCAACTATGGAAGCCCTTTTTAGTTGCTTCTTACGACAGGAAGGGGATTATAGCCCTATTTTAGTCCCGTACGTAAGTGTGAAGAAACAGGTAAGCTGGTGGTATCTCCGGAGTCGAACCATAGTTTGTTCTACCACCTTCTTTATAAAAACACAAATATATAATGCTATATCTGTAAAGCTTACATAAACATGAGGTTACTTACCTTCTACCTTCGAGAGACTACAAGCTGTATATTGTTTGCAGAACTGGCTAGTGTTTGCAGACTGAACTGTATTTCGCTATATAAATATACATTTTAGCGTATGTTTGTCTTGTCTTTGTTATAATAGCGTTTCTGTGTACCTTAGCTATTTACTGTAAATTGCAACAGATTTGTAGTGCTGTGATTATATCGATATTTTGCATTGTTTGGGATACTTGTATTACAAGTATTGCTACCCGAACTTGGTTTTAAACTTTGTTTTTGTGAAGTTATAACCGGAATGATAGCCTGGTGGGTAACTCATCTCATTCAGGGTTCCGAGGTTCGACTAGCGGGTATGCACATTTTCCATGAAAAGCTTGAGATAGTTTAGTAAAAATATAGGCGTATTAATAATATATTAAAACCATCTTAGATATTTTCATTTACCGTTAAAGACATAACGGTAAATGAAAATATCTGAGATGGTAGAAACCTTTGTGCTTCGACTCCAGAAGCACCACCGCCACATCTTTCTTGTCTAATAACTGCAGTGTCAAGCACTACTGTATTCTAGTTAGGAGGGTGTGATATGGAAGACATACTAAGTATTCCGAAGTATTTCAATTTGGCCCTTAGGGGTTAGAATGTACCTGTTGTTAACCTAAGGGAGGATTCTGATATTGTCTGGTTGAACGGCAGAGACCTGTTATCAAGGTAGGCTTGATTCTCGTTTATTTTACTTCTATACTCTACTTCCATATTATAAAAGACACCTAACAACTCCACTGGGTTCCATGGAAAGTGGAAATATTAACTTCATGAGACGATTATTACAATTTCCTTACGTTATATAAATTGGTCATCAGTAAGAACATCTAAGCGCAAGTAATGGTTTTCTGTTACTTTTAAATATTCTACTTTGACAGGTAGAACCAGTGTAGTTTGACCGGGGAAGTACCACCGCTACACATATTTCTAGCGTGAAGCAGTCTTAGTCCTCGGGAGTAGCAACGCATCGTGATCGACAGATTGAACCCCTGTTCTATATCAATTTGCTTAGGGGTGGCAGTTACCACTTACCATTAGGGGGACTTCATGCTCGTTACTACTTCTGATAAATCTGATAAAAAATCTGCATTTCATAACAAATCAAATTTTAAACAGTTACACATACAACTTACAATTTTAACATAGCTTTAAACTAACGTGTTGCCTGAGCAGTTTGGCTGTCAGGTGTATTCTGTTTATGCTTGTCCCAGTTTCACGTTGAAGGTAAAGTCTTGTAATATTAATATGTTTACAGCGCAAAATTGTTTGATATTAAACATAATTTAGACATGAAAATGCTTTGAATAAAAGGCTAAAAGTTATTTTAAAATTGGAATATTATTAATTCATAAGATAGAACAAGTAATTGAACGCTTTCTACATTAATAATTTTATGCCTAGCAGACTCATCCTGACGGATAAATGGCACTTTCACACCATTGGATGATGGTGTGAAGTGCCGGCTATCTAACAGTTAACATCGATTGCTAGATATGTTAGATGTATATATGTAAGCATGAACATTTGGCACAGGAAACACACAAATGAGGTCCTGCGTCGCAATGGCCACACACCTAGAACTAGACAAAAGGAGGGAAGACATATAATTACATAATATTACCAGTATAATTGCGATATTTCGTATATTCCCTGTATTTCAAAGGTGTAACATGTATAATAAAAAAATGTATATTTACGCCTTTAAGGAACTCGCGGCCTACCTTCGTATACCACAAGACACCATACCATACCAATATCCCTGGCTTTATAAAGTTGACCGTAGCTGTAGTAGCTGTTACATTGGAAAAACAAAACGAACCATTTCACAACGTAGCAGTAACACATCAGCACAGTCAAAAAGATAGACCGAAAAACTCAGCGGTCGCTGAACAGGATGTGTTCATCATACTTCTGGCTCTAACCCCTGAATCGAATTGCACAAACATCACATGGTCTCCGCTGAGCGTCATTCCTTTCCGCGTTTAAAAACAGAAACAATAGTGATCAAAAGACATCCCAATAACTTTAACAGAGAAGATGGTTTGAATTACCGCAAATGTGGAATCCAGTGGTTAATTTACGTAAATCGCAAAAATTCAAAATTTGATGCGATACAGTTAATGTTGTGTGTCGTGTATGGAACCTAAAAAAGAAAAATGAAGTAGATGTAGGGTATATAGGTTAATCTACCATTAGTGCTAGTCAACAGTGTCTCCCCACCAACGCAGTTTCGCTGTGACCACGATCCATGTAATTGGGTCGAAATATCGGCAAAAAAAAAAAGAATTCAAAATCCGCGTATCGTGACTACCCGTATCATATTAAAAGACACATGTAATATCAATGTTGACTTAGCAGGTATCCTACATTTGAATCCATGAAAGATCATCCGAGTTCACACGTTGCCGAGTAATTACATGTAAAGATTAATGAGTGTTTGGTTGCTCTTCAAGTTTCCACCATAGAGGATAACGTGCTCGGTTAGACAGGTCAAGGATGTGACAAATTGTAATATATTGGTCCCTTGACTGTCATAACTCGTGAGTTATTTTGGGCTTCAAGGTTGTGTTTGTACACAAAATGTATGTATATATCCATAAGATTATACAATTTAGATTGTTGTAAATACGCTGTTGTGTTCTGGTCTGAAGGGTGTGGTAAGGGAGACATACTTTTCCGAGACATTCCATCTTAGTCCTCAGGGATAGCAACGCATCTGTGGCTAACCTTAAGCGAGACTCTGACCTTACCTGGGGTTGATTACAGATGTCCATGGGCGGCAGTGGCCACTTACCATCATGGTGGGCTGCATGCTCTATTGCTACTTCTGTAAATATATATATATATACATGCAATTTGTTTTCAGACTTGAAGCTCTGCATCTCAATTCCAGGTCGAATTCCTGATTCGTTCGAATAGGGATTCGAACGTCATAAAAAAAATGTCAGAAAAATAAGGGTATTTTTCTGACATTATTTGCGTATTAGAAATTAATTATCACTGATTTACGTAAAGGCAAACATCATAAGAAAACCTACGTACAGGACAGTTCTTTAAAAGAAGTTTTATTATAAGTAAGTGTAGTTAATACGCAAAGTAATAACTAATCATTACTTAATAACAATAGGGATAGGAATCTTATATAATATAATACATAAGAAGAAATAAAAGAATAAATATACAATTGTCTTGTAGTAAATACATAATAAATAATCCTTAATAATAATGGGAATAGAATCCTAGTTCCTAAAGACATTTATTGGTACCACAAATACGTATAAAGAAATAAAAGAAAACACAATTGCCTTGTAGTTATTACATAAACTAGTAAATAATGCTTCTCTAATAACAATAACAATATAAAGCAATCCAACGATTGTTTATGTATAAATATAAAGCTATGATAAAATAAAATCTTTATCTGTTGTACAAATGTATAGCGTATCATGAAATAAAAGAATTATCTTATTAAATACATGTATGACCAGTGATAGCCTAATGACTGAAACACAGTCTTTCAATTCAGGGTCCGAGGTTCGTATTCCAGAACACAACATTGTATGATAATGTAAATTGTAATCTGTAAATTGATGTGCGTATTAAAAATAAAATATCACTGATTTACAATAAAGCTAAACATCATGAGAAACCCTTCATACTTGAGAGTTCTAAAATATTCTCAAAGGAGGGTATAGTCTAGTAATTCACACTTGACCAGCGCGGTGGTCTATGGCCTAAAACTCTCTCATTCTGAGAGAAAAACCGTACCCAGCAGTGGAACAATAATGGGTTGAGGGAAAGATGACAATAAATACATAATAAATGACTTAACAAGTAATAAATTATCACTCTCCAATTACAATACCTGACAGACAGCATTAAGCAATTGGATTACGTGTAACGTTCCCCGGATTTCAAGATATGTAAACCCATATCATCTAACTCACCGCTCTAATTTAGATCCCTCTGTGTTGATAACCGCTCGTGTAAAGTAATACAGATTGAAACTTGTGGATGGCATTTAATTAACGTGTAATTTTTGAAGTTAAATCTTCTATAGACTATATATTAATTTTGGGTAATATTGTAAACGCTTTCTATAGTCATAGCCCCAAACTGGAATTTTCTCCTGTGTCGTGGGTGCCATGGACACACAAAGACGATAACACAAACACCCAGACTCAGAACAGAAATCGAAACTTATCATTCAGATGTCTGTCTGGCCGGGGATCTGAGATCCACTGCGTGTCAGACCCGTATGGTATCCATCCGCTCCAGTACGTGTTTCATCGCACGATTGGCGAAGAATTATTATAATTATTACAAAATAAAATCCAGTTTTAATCAATCAATCAATCCTTGAAAGACTTTTTTAATTAAATTCAAGCCAATGTTATCTACAAATCTAAACTCATAAAGAAACTAATTAAAGCAAAATTTGTGGATACCCACATTACTTACCGCCCCCATTTAAATTTAAAAAATATATAAAATTTGTTCCTTTCATAAATTCATGGAATTTAAAATATATTTGCTTGTTTTACAATACTATTAGCCTACTTAAAAGCCTAAGCCTAATAAGCCTAAGCTAAAAGTTGTCCTAATTTCTTTTTGGAGACTATACATGAATTTTATCATTTCAAAATGTAATATATAGAGCTTAATAGAGACAAATAAAGTGATTTAACTACAAAAGGTTCTATGACTAAAACAGACAAACAGTGTGTAAAAGAGAGGCAGGATTAAATATAGATATAATAGAAACATACACGTATGTTCTCATTATATTACAAGTACGTTCACATTCACTACACATTGAATCTTCAAATTTCGTTGCTGAGTACCAACAATTTAATTCTGCTTTAAACAACATGGTTGACTCTCGCCATTTTAATACACGTGTGATCCTGACAATTGTTACAAACGACATTGCTTTTTGACTTCATGTATGTTAACAGAAACAGAAACATAGACGCTTTCTAGACTCATAGCCCCACAGCAGGATTTTCTCCTGTGTCGTGGGTGCCATGGACACACAAAGACGAATACACAAACACCCAGACCCAGAACAGA
>MOOZ01002619.1:241463-254776 GCA_002930495.1 Cecropterus lyciades
ACAGAGGGTTCTCCAACTTTCAAGATTAAGTATATTTTTGTGTCATAGAAAAATCAACAAGCATACAGTCCATCTGATATTATCATATTAGTGGCTATTGCCGCCCATGAATATGATTTAATCATGATATAAATAAGAATCTATTTTCCAGATCTATTATAATCGTCAAGAAATATTTCATGAATAACTCATATTTCCAGAATCTAGGATAATCTACTTGAAGTAATTCATAGCTCTATTACATAATGCAAACAAATTAACAATTAAAATTAAAATTTTACGAGTATGACACTTATGCTTAGTTTCCACCAGCCTTTTATAGACCACTGCCGGACATAGGCCTCCCCTAATGGCAGTTTTTGTGCGTCATCGCGCCTGGCAAGCGTGTTGGTGACCGCAGGGTGTTGCTGTTACACACGATGACGCTGCTGCCCAACTCCTGGGTGTCCTATAGTCGCCTCTTACGACATCTACGGGAAGACAGGAAGTGGTGCTATTCAAGACCGACTCAGCACATCATCAGTTTCACATTAAAGTAGCTAACGACAGGCATGGATCACTGATGCTCACGGACTGTAACCAATTTCATATAGAACAGAGATTCTATATGAAACTGGCATCAGGGGCAGGGGATTAAACAAGCAAACGCGCATACAGTCCATCTGATGGTAAGTAGTTACTGCTGCCAATGGACATCAGTAGGCAGCTTCAAACTGATAGACCCCTGTCTGTCTGAAGTCGATCACATGTGCGTCATATAGAACAGAGCTTCTATGTGACGCCGGCATCAGGTCCTTTTTATCTGATTAAAGGAACAAACGAGCATACAGTCCATCTGATGGTGGTTACTGCCGCCCATATAGAACATCATATAGAACAGGAGTTCCGACTTCAGAACTATGTACTGTATAACTAAACCAATATATATTTGAATTATTTTTTACTTTTTTGTAGCATGGATGTCGTCGTTATTTGTTGTTATTTTTTTTTTCACGCTTTTTAGTAATGTACTTATATTTGTACTAATATAATATCACTTATTTTGCCTTGTAGATATATATTATATGTCAATTCAGCCTTCAATATGTAAAATTTAAGCGAAACATATAAATTGTTGTAAGTTATAGTTTTGGCCATAACTTACAACACTTTTATTAATTGTATTGATGAGAATAATGGTTAGGTCTGAATTAATATGAACTAGGTATGAATACATCATGGAGTGAAGAGTTGATGGTGATTTTATCCATCTAATGTCTCTGTTTCGTAATCTTATTACATATCCTTAAGCACTAAATCGCCAGCTTCTATTTTAAAACTTTAACTTTTTAGGCAATAAGTACCCGTGCATCATCGGGGTCGAGGAGTTGAGGGTCAAATTTGTCATAGTACTCTGCGTCATCAAGTTTGACGTCTGATGTTTCTGCTTAGCAATCTTATACTATATCCGAAAGCACCAAATGGCCAACATTTATGGATTAGGCCTGCAGTACCCTTGTATCACCAGGGTTTAGGGAGTTGAAGGTCAAATTTTTCATCATTTGTCTCTGCTTAACAATTTTCTTATAAACATATCCGTAAGCACCAAATGGCTAACTTCTATGGTTCAGGTAAGCAGTATCCCTACATCATCGGGATCGAGGAGTGGAAGATAAAATTTTTCATCCTATCATTTTGTCTTGCATAACTAATGTAACTTGCGCCGCCTGGGCGCAAGTTGAGTTTGAAGTTTTCGAAAATACCGGATATATAATAATATAAAAAAGCAATTTTTCCTGCTGCCAAAACACGACCGGAACGTGGTCTAAATTTAAAAGCCTAATAAAAGCTGGACAAGAGCTTAACTTGGCCGGACACGCATTCATAAAGCTTTTGTCCGGCTTTATTCGGACGCCTGACAACGCTACACACGGTACTTTCACTTTTAGGGTACCGTACTCAATCCCTGTAGTTCCGGGATCAGAATAGGGCTACGGTGTCCCCTGCCTGTCGTAAGAGGCGACTAAAAGGGGCTTCTGGGGTTGCGGGCGGCAAGAGTGGGAGCTCGAACCGTCCAGCCAGGCGGCCCCGGGAAGGACGACGGTATGTTTGGTCGCATACTGTCGTAAAAACCAGTTGGTGCGGTGGGCCCAGTCGCTCACCTGAAAGGAGCCCAAAGGGGCAACGAGCTCAGAGGACTCCGGTTGTGTTCCTTTGGAGATCCCGGAGTCCTCCTTGTAGCGTCGAGGACGACCACCGGGGAGGTTTTAGTGCGGTAAAAATCCCGTCGGGTACCTTTTGAAGGTTTCCCCCTCGAAAACAAAAAAAAGGGTCCCGTACTCAAAGGGTAAGAACGGGTCCCTATTACTCGACTCCACCGTCCGTCTGTCTGTCACCAGGTTGTATTTCATGAACCGTCATAGCTAGCCAGTTGAAATTTTCACAGACGATGTATTTTATATGCCGCTGTAACTACAAATACTAAAACAAAACAAAATAAATATTTATAGGAAGGTGGAAGAACGAGTTTAGTTCGACTCGGGGAGGCATCACCGCCACACCTACTTCAGGCATGATGCAGTACTTGCATTTTAACGGAAGGGTGTGGTTGCCTCGTGGTGACTATGAATTATGACGCAACCATCTTAGTTCGCGGGAGTAGCAATGCATCTGTGATTGATTTCGGATTGAACCCTTGTTTAAGAAGAACCATTGTTTATTAAGTTTGAAGTTACTAACAGATGTCCACGGGCGGCAGTGGCTACTTACCATCAGGTGGACTCTCATACAACAAACGTAATTTTTTTGCTGCTTTTTTATAGATAATGGTATGGAACATTTCGTGCGCGAGTCCAACTCGTACTTGACCGGTTTTTATGTACGAAAGCCCAAACAAAGAGTTAATTTCTTTATATCTTTTGTTTGTCAACCAATTTACAAGTTCATAGCTACGACTTGGGACTCTGTTGTCATCCTTATTAATTTCTTATTTAATTTTTTCTAGCTTTATCATAATTGTACTGTAAATATAGTCTGCAAAAAATGATGTTCACACCTGTAATTGGCATGCATACATGCATGTAAACCAATCGTACAACACTCACGTTATGATCTGTATGTAGTGCTGTTGATGTGCAAATAAATATAAATAAAATCCTTAAAGGCTTTTAAAAGGTCCATACCTAATTCATACTAAAGAGTTCAGTTTAAATTACAGGCGTCCTTAGGAGATCAAACTCAACATAATATCTTCTGAAAATTTGGTAACGAGACAGCTATTGGACTATGTCAATATTAATTTCTAGTCAATTTTTTTATTGATAAATTTCAACACTATTTACCATATATCGGATCTCCTCGTAGAATAGGATGAGAATAAAAAATGACTACATCCGAATATTTTTTACCACCACCAGTGTAAGTGGCTACTGCCACCCATGGGTATCTGTAATCAACCCCAGGTAAGATCAGAGTCTTACCTGAGGTTAGCCTCAGTTGTCTTGCCCTGTGGACCCCTGTGGACTGATGGAGCGCCTCGGATAGTTTATCTCCCGTATCATACCCTTCAGGCCAGAACATCACAATGCATAACACTGCTGTTATTAGGCAAAAATAGGTGTGGCCAAAGGCATAGCCAGGCTTCTCTCTAGGGAGTAGCAGATCAAGAATGTTTTGCAGATCGAGACTATGTTGTTTTAATCGTGGTTTTAATGAGTTTCTCACACTAGTAGTGGAGGTAAAAATCTATACATCTATACATATAAATAAAATTGAAGTGTCTGTTTGTTATATAAAAGTAATAGCTTTTTACCAAATGCATATGAAAGTATATATGATATTGATAAAAAACATCAATTACTAAAACGTTTGTCTGTCTGTCTGTTTGTTCTAGGTAATCTCTGAAATCGCTGGACCGATTTTGACGGCACGTTCACTGTTGGATAGACGAGTCCACGAAGAGAACTCCATGAGAGCGGCCTCGTTTGCTGCAACCTACACCTAAAAAGTACAAAAGCTTCATTTTTTTATATGAAACATCTATAGACGCAAGTACGACGCAAACCATCAGGTTGATTGTTTGCGTCGCGATCGCAACACCGTATTTATTATAGCGCTATCTCTTATACATTTTTGGAATTATTAAGTATCGAACTAAGCGAGCTGCGGTGTTAGTTCTTATTTAGTGTTCGTAGATGGCGTTATTTTCATTATGCTATATATTTAGTTGTCTGTCTTGCTATATTACTTGTACAAATGCGATGTTTCCCATCTGCCTGCGTCCCGTGACGGTTATTTTTTCATATGGTGTGGAAGTTTATATACGATCGTGCGCTAAATCTCCACATTTTAATAAATTAAATAAAAATAAAATAAAATAAAATTAAATAATAATAAATATATTATTGAATCTGATTAAAAAAAACTAATTTTATAATAAGATGATTATTACACTTATTGAATTTTTACAACATATATTTTGTCTATTAAGTTTACCTTTTTGTTCATGCTTGCTACATATACCCACCTATATTTTTATACACATATCTTTTTCCATGTTTAAAGTCTAGAAAGTAAACTAAGACTGGCTAATTTTGACAATGCTGTGCATGCCTTTAATTTAAATACATAAAAGAAAATATTTTATGTTTTTCCTACTTTAATTATGTTGTTTAATGCACCTAGTTGGTGTACCTTAAATAAATAAATAAATATAATTTATTTTAATTTCCGATTAATTTACGACGAAAACAATTTAACTCTATTCTAAACTAGAAGGTAAGAATTATTTTCGCTGTAAAGAAAAGTCCTCGTTCGTTTCGGCGTTTGCTCAGGGACGACTAGTAAAATGAATGAGATACGCCTGGCGCGTGAGACAGAATATCGTTCATAGAAAACGTACGGAGAAATTAGCTATCGAGCATTGCTCGAGCCGAAGCCGAAGATTGCCGAAGCCGACCGAGAGCGCCCGAGGATTTTCAAAATAAAGCGGGCCTACGCGCCATATTTGGTTATTATTGTAATCAGTGTTGCCGTTTTATCGACATTGTCGCCAAACCTAGGGGAATATATAAAACATAAGCGGGTTAAATTTAGTTCTAGCGGAAAAAAATAGCGACTTCTAGGGTATTATAACCTCGAAGTACAGTAGACTTCTTCAAATGCTAAAACAGAAAACATTACAAATAAATTAAATCTATACTAATATTATAAAACTGAAGAGTTTGTTTGTTTGTTTGAACGCGCTAATCTCAGGAAGTACTGGTCCGATTTGAAAAATTCTTTCGGTGTTAGATAGCCCATTTATTGAGGAAGGCTATAGGCTATATATCATCACGATAAGACCAACAGGAGCGGAGCACCAATGTAGAATGTTTAATAATCGGGTTTTTTTCTAATGAGAGCTTCCGCTGCATGCATAATGTTAATGTATGTCACGTTACATTTCTTTTTAACGCGGGTGAAACCGCGAGCTCAGCTAGTCATTTATATTTGCTTAACTATTTTTTTTATGTATGCTGGCAATATTAACATGAAATTAGTTTGACCAGGAATTCCCGTACTGTAAGCAAAGTTCCATTAGTTCATCGTTCTTCTCACTCGTGAATATTTAAAATGAGTGAGACAGAATACGGAGTGCTCGATAATTATATTTTTTTCTTTATAGTCTTGTTCTTACGTCTGCTGAAGCTTAACGATAACGCAGTGATCGAATTCATAACTAGGGTATTTGTGTAGTTGACTAGATAGTCCAGTAATCAGTATCACAATCACAAGCTCAATTAAAAAAAAAAGTTATGTACAACATTATAGAAAATAATGGGAAAATTATAAAGAGTCCAAAAATTAGTCAAAATCTGTGCCAGTTAACTTAACTTAAGCATTTTGTTGTTATTGTAACTCTAAGATGTACGCAAAAATTGATGATTTAAAGAAGCATTGGAAACGAAGAACACAACAAACTTATGATCTACCAGAAGAAGTTTATTATCTAGTTGGCAAGAAACAGAAAGAAGAAAGTGTAGACCTTGAAGAGTCTTCAACTTCAACTCCCACTTCTACAGACATTTCGGTCGACTTTGAATTAGAAATTTAGTTACCAACCATGGGCGTAGCTAGGTAAGGACATGGGTGGGGGGCATCTGCCCTCCTCCAGAAGAGCAGTCGGACACAGATAAAAATAATAACTATGTATTGCCTTTTATTTTTAATTTTTACCTCCGCAAATTATATGTATTTATTGACATTTTTTTTTTGTAATTTTTACATCCATTACTAAAGTGAGATATTCATTAAAACCGTAAAAGTATGCAGTAAAATTTTATTTTGATTATGATCGAGGAACGAACTTTTTTTTGGTTTTCAAATTGCACAAACCCAGGGAAAGTATGACAGATAACCTTTTTTTTTTCGTCGACCTAACTTTCCGTTCAAAATTGTTTAAAATTTTATCTCCTGTAATTTTGTAAAAAGTCTGTAATTTTCAGTAGAAAATACTGTAATTTTATAATCACGATCTGGAAGCACTGCTTGAGTTTAACGGCAACACTGATTATAATTTTGGCGCGACCTGTGACCGGAAATATTGTTAGTTTCCTGTTGTGTTAATTAATTATTGTTTTTCTTGTATTTGAGTAGTGTTTTTCTTTCTTGTACTGTATGAACAAAGTGTTTGAGTGAAAATGGACCTAACTATTGACTGTATTAAAGGAAATAACAATACATGTCAATATAAAGTTGATACAAAATTGGCCGGACCGAAAAGGCCAAATAAATCTAAAACAAGAGTGCAAATCTAAAAAAATCATTTACGCGAAGTTTCAAAAGTTAAATGCATATTAAAAAAATGTTTATGTGGAAGTGAGCGCCTTTATGCATTACTTTGCTTTCTAATTTAAAAATATTTTTTACGGTTTTGGCTTGGCGCCTTAAAACCTAACTATTAGAGCGCGCCCGCGGCCATCTTTTTTTTCCATTTTTCTTTTCTTGTTATTTCGTTGTGATAGAACATTTTGCCTCAAAAAATGTCGGCGAATTGATTGAATATATAAGAAATATAAGTAGGTATAGTAGAAGTACGTAAAATGTAATTTCATTGTAATTTATAGCCCTAATAATTGTGCCGAAGTATAGTGCAAAAAAAAAATAAAATTAAGTTCGCTTTGGATGGAAGCTTTGAATGTCCTGCGAAGTTCGTCAGTCCGAACGCTAGAGCCTTATCGGGCGGTCGTGTTTCGTTCCAGCGTATAACTTATCCGCTTACGTGTAGTGTTGGTGTTTACGGAAAATAAGTGTTACCAGTGCATTGTGTTGAGGGATTTTCCGCTGTAAAAGGTAAGTATTGTTAATTATTTTTTTATTCCATATTGTAGGTAGTGTTTTTTTTTGAGCGGATTAGTTAACGCGTACTGTTGTATATACGGTAATCGTCACGTAAGGAAAAGCGTTATTTATTTTTATTTATTTCAGATAAAATTGATCCATGTGTTAGTAAAATGTGTAAAACTATTGTTAGTACCTCATTTTAAAAGACAGTTTATGTTGCCTCTATGCGATTCTTTGTCTTTTTTCTTTCAAATGAGTCTATTAGTTAGTTAAAATTTTAATACTGAAGTTACTTATGTATTTTTCGGAACGTAGTTCTGTAATGTTTACGGTGGGACTTATAAATAGTCACATAAGGAAAAAGCGTTATGTTTCCTTCGACTTTCTTTGTCTCTTTCCATTATTTACGAATTTGTTATATTGTCACATTATTGCATTTTGAAAATATGATTCGAGAAAAATTGCAGCAAGAAGGTATGTCTGATACGAACTTATAAAATTATTTATTGAAAATTGTATGATTTCATAAAAGTATTTTCTCTTTATATTCGTTTAATACACACATTTAAAAAGTTCGTTTTTAAAAGTGGTCGAAATCTTTAATTCGACACCAATGTTTCTGCGTAATAACACTTGAGTTAGCGCTGCTGTGTTCTGCTTAAGAGGGTGTAGTAAGGGTACTACTTATCCGAGGCGTTCCAACTTAGTCCTTAGAGACCTAGTGGGGTTTATCAGAAGTCCCATCGCCTGGCATTCGTGTCGGGTGATCGCAGTGGGTTGTTGTTACACAAGAAGACGCTGCAGCCCCTGGGTTTTGGTTCGGTCGCTTCCAACGACATCCGCGGGACGAGGGAATAGTGCTATTCAAGACCGATGACACATGGCATTATACATCTTTATCTATATATAAAAATGAGATGGTGAGTATCTATATCTCTATAAATCTATCTATCTCAAACACGCAAGAACCTCTGATCCGATTTTCATGAATTTTTGCATGGATGTAGCTTATTTACCTGGTCAACTTATAGGCTACTTTTGATTTCGATATTTTGCACTATTTAAAGACGGCTACTATTATATCCCGTAGCGAAGCACGGGTAGGTACTTCAGCTAGTAGGCAAAAGAATCGTCTGTTGACAGATTTTTTAAATAATCCAAGAATGTATCTTTTGTCGGTCGGTCAAGGAACAAAGCAAATAGTTTAAGCAACTGATCGTAGCCTAAGCGTCAAGATTGTAGCTTCAGAGAGTACCGTTTAAGTAATAGTAGCTAACGAGCCGATCAGCCTTAGTTGGAACGCCTCGTATGATTGTTCTCCATCACCACACCTTTTAATCAAGAACACAGTGCTACATTGCTGTTATAGGGCAAATAGATTTGGTGATGGTGCATTAGGAGATGAACAGCGGTTTTTTTAATAATATGGAAGTAGCAAATAAGTATGCAGTCCAAGTGATGGTAAGTGGCCACTGCCTTCGATGGACATCTGTTATCAAACCCAAATAAGATCAGATTGTTACCTGAGACTAGTAAAATATGCGTTGCTACCGCTGATGACTAAGTTGGAACGCCTTGGATAAGTATATCTCTTACTACACCATTCACACCAGAACAGCAATGCATAATACTGCTGTTATTAGACAGAATGGGTGTGGTGGTGGTGCTTCCGGAGTCGAGACGCGGTTTCCATTATTAGTCGTTTCCATATTTAGTCGTTTTGCGATAATTTGTTAATGAGTTGTGAGTGGCTGTGTAATGAAAATGATATTCTATCAGTATTATATTTCGTCGGTGTGGGAGAGGTGAATATATTACATACTTGGTTATTTCCGTGGTTCCGCCCGGTTCGGTGACGTCTACCACGGTAATGCGTATCCTATGTTTTAATCCAGGTCATAAACTATGTGTGTGCTAAATTTCAGCGAAATTGTTGAAGTTGAAGTGAAGCGATGATTAGTAGTTTTTGCGTGAAAGAATAACAAACACACACACACAGAATGTACAACACAAACTTTCGCATTAATAATATTAGTAAAATGATGTCGGTGTGTAACAAGGAGTAAATATATAACTTACGTATGTATAAATATATATCTTTCGAGTATTGAAGTAGCAAAAACACATGTGATTGACTTCAAATAGAACCCCTGTTCTGTATAAAGTCGTTTACAGATGTCCATGGGTGGCAGTGGCACTTACCATCAGGTGGACTGCATGCTCGTTTGTTACTTCAAACTTAAAAAAAAACAAGCAGTCCGCAGTCCACCTGATGATAAGTCATTGCCGCCATGGACATGTAGCAACTTCATATAGAACAGGGGTTCTATCTGAAATCATTACAGATGGGTTGCTACTCCGGACTAAGATGCCTCATATGAAAGTGAGCCGGCACCAACAACTTTCAACTGAAACGCAAGAACTTCTTCACGCTAGAAATAGGTGTCTATAAGATCGTCGCCTCATATGAAATTGAGCTGAATTATGAATATCGGTTTACATAATAGTATCCAGTAAACAAGGTCGTTTATGATACAGTGTTGTTTGTCGGAAAAATAGAAAATGTGTCGTTTAAGACGTCGTTAAGTTTCACTTATGTTTATAATTAACTGGGTTATTTCTGCGGCTTCGTCCGTTTCAGTCACGTCTGTGATAATGAGTATCCTATGTATTAGTGTAGGTCTCAGGTACGCTAGTAGTTTAATTGAGGTCTGGATATTGTTGAAAAGTTCAAAAAAACTACACGTGGCTTTCTAATGTCTCGTACATTATTCGTTAAGTTCTATTAAAAATAAACATGTTGGCATATGGCAGAATATTTGGAGCTCCTAAATTCAACCTTACGTGATCCAACCTCGGACTTCGATCCGCCTATTGCTGACCGCCGGTCTAGGTTATAAACTATCTGTGTGC
Organism: Cecropterus lyciades; assembly: GCA_002930495.1. NCBI lineage: Eukaryota > Metazoa > Arthropoda > Insecta > Lepidoptera > Hesperiidae > Cecropterus > Cecropterus lyciades. The sequence goes on from MOOZ01002619.1 coordinate 251,679, forward strand.
CTGATTGTAACAAAATCCGACTTCATTTTTTCGTAAAAGAGTAACAAACACACATTAAACTTCACAAACTTTCGCATTTATAATATTACTAAGATTTAGCTTTGCCTCCGGTTTTACTCAAGTTTAAAACATATAACATGACAATATCGAGGCAAGAAGCGTAAACGCTGTAATCCGCATAACGATAGATGTCCACCACTGTCGTTAGTACAAGTTTTATACGTTTCCTCAAATTATCATTGTTTACTTTTCTCCCATTATTGCAAAGTATATTATATGTATATTGCAATATGGAAGTAAACGTAAATTATCGTTATGAATGAACATAATAAACTCGTAATAAGCCCTTATTCTTATAATACTTTCGATATTTCACATGTTTAAGTTGTCTCTCGAAATAATCTTCCTTTTGACGCAGTCGGGTAAAAATTGTGTTGATTTCAACGCTGTACAAAATTTTCTATTGATTGTAGAGCCACGGGAGTCTCCACCACCATTACACGTAGATATTTTTTTTTTCTAAATCCTAATTTTCAAAAAATAATCATATAGGGTCGGGTTACAGCGTTTCTGGTGTTTCTTTGTTGTTGATATATATAACAGAGATTTTGTAACCACTGCCACCAACTCACGGCAACTTTATCTTGTTTTTAAATTTTTAGACACCTAAAATACCACCATTTGATCAATCAGGAAGACCGTCCTCTGTAAAGAACAAAAACAAATCTTTCCCACGGGAGCCGTAAATATTTTACAGGAAAAGCAGCTTTTATGTAGTAATATGGTATTTCTAACTACAATCTATCTCTGTGCCAAATAATTGTCAGGATCGATTTCTGTAATAGATTTAAGGTCATAACCTCGGTTCTAGACGTGTTTCAAAAGTCCATGGACGGCATTACCATTAAATACTGTGGAACTATATACTCGTTTACTACTCAACAACAAAAACTAGCTGAGCCCCGGTTTTACCCGCGTTTTAAAAATGACATAGATACATATAGTCGAAATTTTAGAACTTATAAAATTTTAATATTATAGCATTGTTTCAGAGGCAATTAATTACTGATAGCAATTGACATTAGCGGCAGTGATGGTGGCTGCGTGCGCGTAGAGCGCGCGCGGTTTCTTAGGTTTTTATTTTGTTGTGGGGAACCCTAATTACATTTTTAAATTAGAAGTAGCCTAAGTTACGTTTTGTGACATTAGCTATCCAATAGTGAAAGTCCCGTCAAAATTGGTTCAGCGGCTTCTGAGATTACCTAGAACAAACAGACAGACAGACAGTTTTGTTATCAGTATCGTATATACCTCCATAGGCATTTGGTAAAAAGCTGTTATTTTTATATTACAAACAGACTCAATTTTATTTATATGTATACAAATATAGCAACCCTAAATAACGAGCAACGCTGTAACAATATACAAATGTTTGTACTGTCTGTCGATTCAGCGCAAATATATAGCGACCTTTTCTTTTGTCGCTGTTTCCTGGGATTTTAGGTACGAGTAAATATTTTGTTCGTTTTCATTGTATGGATCAGTGGAGATAGCTTTGAGGTTTACGTTCAAGATTAGCCTATTGTTTTAACTAGTTTTCGGTTGTTTTACGAGCATACGATCCATGCGATAGTGAGTTTTGAAGGTACAGTTTTACACACATAGTCCTACACTAGGTTTTCTCCTGTGTCGTGGGTGCCATGGACACACAAAGAGGAATACACAAACACCCAGACCCAGAACAGAATTTAAACTCATCATTCAGATGTGTGTCTGGCCGGGGATCGAACGCGGAACCCATTGCGCGTCAGATAGACATGGTGACCGCTCCGCCACGCGGTCGTCAAACTTAGACTTTGTGGTTCGACTCCGGAAGTACCACCGTCATTTACTACCTAATAACAGCATTGTTAAGCGTTGCTGTGTTCTGGTGTTGTTTGAAGGGTGTGGTAAGGGAGACATACTTATCCAAGGCGTTGGAATTTAGTTTTCTGTACCAAAGCATCTTTGGTCAACCTCAGGTAAAACTGATCTTATTTAGGGTTGATTACAGATGTCCATACGGCAGTGGCCACTTACCATCATACGGCAGCTTTATCTTTCAACTGCACTTCGAAATGCAAGATCTGCTTTACGTTAGAAATAGATGGAGATAGATAGAGAGGCACTTCTCCGATGTACTTTGAAAATAAAGTAGGGTTTGAAGGTGGTAGCAGCCTTTTTGGTTAGACTTAAGAAACACCACCGACACAGCATGTAAGCTTCTATATAAACGGCCCTAAGGCAGTCTATAATCGGACGTTCGGCTAAAAGCATAGTAATTTAACCCCTCAGCATAATTACTTAGTTGAATGTAAGTAATCACATGGCGTGGTCAGTATTTCAGCGCCCTCGCGACAATGTAAATGCAACTATGTCATTACGACATGCATCTGATATGTAAATGGTTGCATGTGTTTAAGTCTTTTTTTGTTCCTGTGGGGGTAATCTTCAAAAAGATGCCATAGAGCGAAGTCATGTTTGTTGGATTTTGCTTTGGCAAAGGGAGATCTCCCGCTAGGCTAGGTGATCATGCCTGGGAAGCGGCCGTGCTCCGACAGTCTATGTTTGGAACTTATATACACGATGTTGAGAAAACTCCAATAGCGTGATTCAGAATACAGTGGCGCCATCTCTTGAAGAATTGATAGAGGTCGCCACAATGCTTTCATGCAATATCAAACGTACACGAATAAAACTAAAAAGAAAGATTTTTTTTGCAGACATATGCGATATACAAACTCGCGTACCTTTCATTTTTATTATACATATCGATTATGGGTTGCGATACCAGGAACTCTCTGAAAGGAGCTTAGATCTTAACGAGTTTAAGCCGTTTAAACTGGGTTCAGTCATATTAATCTCATTTTGATTGGGAATTATATGAGTTTATTGTATGCGGGAGATAGGTCGTTTCTTGTATTAACTGCATCTTGCTAATTCGCTAGATGAACAAAAGGATAAAAACACAACTAAAATATATACACACATGAACAAATTACAAAAAAAAATCTCGCAGACCGTCATAAGGACTGTCGACAGAAGTGAAAACGTAAAAA
>MOOZ01002624.1:1830-13861 GCA_002930495.1 Cecropterus lyciades
GGGGGGGGGGGGGGGGGGGGTACATAAAAACCTTACGGTGCGTTACACGGGGACAGGGAGACAAAAATCTTAAAAAAATGCGTTACGTAATACTTGAACGCTCCCTAAGGGACAAAATTCAGAAAATGACAACAGCATCTTTCTGTGTAACATCAGCAGCCTATGCGGCCTGGGATCTTCTCTATTGCCAACAAACCCCTATTAAATGAGGCCTATATCTTACATCGGACCCCAATGTGCTGATGGATTGACCACCAACATAGTACGAGTGTCATAAAAACCGTCATATTTCTATAATTAATTTAAACAAAGTTGAACATATTAATGTTAAAACAATTATGTCAAGTCAAGGATTCTATTGTTAGTCAAACACGCAACCATTAATAAGAGCTGCTGTACTTTGAAGAGTGTAGCAAAAAGTATTCCAAATTAGTTCTCAGGGGGCAGCAAGGTATTCATGGCCGACCTCATGTTGGAGTCGGATAAAACTCTAAAAACATTCGGAATATTCCGAAGTTCGAAAACCAGGTAGGTACACTGCCTACCACTGTTTTTTCTAAAACGATGTGCATATGATTAAAGTTTTTATGAATATTAGAAAAATTATGATTATTATTATTAGACAATTATTACCACTGCTTAATGGTAATGGAGAAAAGCGCTTTTACACACACTCCATTTTTCAAGATTTTACACACATAAAAGCTTTCAATTTGGTGGACTATGGCCTAAATTTATCATTTTGAGAATTTAACGAAATTTACATGTATAATTTAAACATTATAATTTTAAATTTTTAATATTTTATAAAAAATAATTGTTAAACGCTAGCACTGGGACAGTATATTAAACTGTAACCTAGCTACTACAAGTGATGGCGTCTAGCGAACTGGCAGCTTTTACAAGTATCTGCTTCTAAGTCTAAGATGTAATACCTTTTAGTTGATTAAAACTACAAAAATATCTACCTACCTATAGTCACATTTCAACCGAGCGAAGCCGGTTTTCATCTATTAATACAATAAACGCGAGTGAAACCCCGGGCACAGCTAGTACTTAATAAAAGGGTCTTCTGGCCGGCTGCGAGTACAAAGTATATAACGTAGAGTTTGCAACGTGAATGAGATGATGAATTACTATTATGAAAGCGTTAAAAGATTAATGAACGCTGGGACTCGTGGGAAATATGTCAGGACGAGAGCTAGCCTCTACCACAGATCTCTTAGATAATGCTGGATACTTAAACGTTAATTATTAATATATAGACTATGCATAAAATATCTTACTAATTTAAAAATGCGAGGATGTGTGTGTGTTTGTTACTCTTTCGCGCAAAAACTAATGATTGGTTTTGTGTAAAATTTGGCAAACAGATTTGGCAGACTTGGCAATTTGGCAGACAGTTTATGGCCTGAATTAACACACATGGTACTTCTTACCGTGGTATCCTTGACCCATGCGTGCGGGGCCGCAGGAAGAAACTCGTAATTTATAAATTTCTTGGTAAATATATAGTAACTTTATTATAAATTTCAAAAATAGTAACAAAACAGTTTTTTACTCCAAAATTATCATACAATATAGTTAACTAATAACAAGAAAGAGAAATAGTCATAGATAATTCAATAATACAATGAAAAAACAGAATATACCTATATATGAATTTCCACATCCCTTGGTGACGCTATAAGGCGTGAACGAACGGCTGAACCGATTTTGTTGCATTCTTTTTTGTTGGGTTTATTATCGTGTGGAGTAGGTCCGTAAATAGAAAAAAATATAAGAAAGTTGCACAGAGAATTTAAAAAAAAAGATAACCTAACGAGCAATTACAATATAGGTAAATAAATAATAAAGAACTATTTTATAACAGTATAAAGTCAAATATGATGTCATAATCATGACAATTCTAAACCCAAAATTCACGGAAACATGTGAATAAAAAATATTAGTGCACAAAACGTGCATTATTATTTTCCTTATTGTTTATTATTCTACATATTTATGCATTATTATACTTTTGAGTAGGTATTAAACCAACAAATAAAGCATTTCAAACCTTTTAATTTGCTTTAAAATGCGACAACAACTTGTATATACAAATTTAATGTTCTTTGTGAATACTACTCGTAATTACGATCCATGCTTATGCTAACTAACTACCTGTTTATTTATCTGTACGATTTGCAGTCCTTGTTTTTCAATGACGTGTTGCAAAATGATATGCCAATTTACTATTTTTTTATACTTATCAAGCAGCCAATACATCACCGGCTTTGAAGGACAGTTCTTTCACACTTTTTTAATGAGTCCTATGTCATAGCGCTCCTCCGAGAAAATACAATTTCATGAAATTATTTGCAAGAAAACGTTACAACTCCTGAAGACAAAGTTGGATATGTAAACCTAAACGCTAAACCGCTTCAAATAGACATTGATGCAATCGATTTCGACGGAGAAGATCAATATATCCGTCATCATCCGTCCATCATTCGTTGTTCCACCCTTGCAGCCATCCCCTCACTACCTCACTACAGACCAATATACACAGACAAAGCCACGATCAAACTAATTTTTTATAATTCAATAACATCTAACATCTTTTTCTATTAACAAAAGTAGGTACTTACATACCTTTTTTAACGAATTGAAACAAGAAGTATCCTCACCAAAGATTTATCTCGATAACAATCTAATCTCGGCTACGATCGTGTGAGTTTAATTCCTTTATGAACACCGCGGGCATTTTATTATACGGTGTCATTTACTATCTTCTTAGATCTGTAGAAATTGTACATACTAAATGCTTATTTCATTTCGTTTGAACTTTGGAGTTCATGTCGTAAAAAATTCAATGGTTTGATTTTGTACGGATTTTATTGAATTGACGATCCGTGTGAGTTTTACCGGCCTGACGCAGAGGCATCGGATCAAAGTATTTGAACCATGTATGTAGATATCTAAATGAATTTTGATTTCTGTTTAGGGTCAGGGCTTAGAGTATTTGCGTAACAATATATAAAGACTACGTATGGTAACACAGGAAATGATAGCGTGGACATCAGCGTATACACGTGTGTTTTGCACATACTACCAAATACTTATTTCCAAAAAAAATTTTGTCCATCGAAGAAACAGATGTGTCTCTAACACGCTTTCTATGCTCGTAACCCTATATTGAAAAAACACTCAGACCCAAAAATAAAATCTAAATACATCATTCTGGCTGAAGTTTGCTCCCGGAATCCATCTCACCGTCATAATGACCACCACGCGGGTCGGTAAATTCTATTTTTAACCGACTTCCCAAACATAAATATTTTTTTCTATAATCAAATTATGATCGCCATAGCAACCCATTCTTCACTCTATCTTACTACCGAGAGTACCGAGTGTAATACAGACACCTTTTAAGTTTAAGGGTATAATTATTAAATTTAATCAGCTTTAGACAGTAGGTACTCAATCGGACATGTTCATATTATATGATGATACTTTATTTGACTTAACAATTGGATCCCGTTTGCTACCTCCATGATAAAACGACCATTTCGTAAGTTACAAAGCTCCCGGCGACTGTTTGTCGGCGTGATGGTGGACAAAGAACCTAATCTGACTAATACCTCAGAGGCGCCATCAAATAATCTCACACAAGGAAGCCTTTATACCTGAGCTCCAAGGTCGCAGATTGCACGGATTTTAAAATACAATTCAGTTAATGTTACGATAGTAATGCCGCTGTACCGTAATGCTGTGTTGCCAGATTGATGGGTCTTCTTAATTTTTTTGTAAATAAACGATAACATAATACATTAAGTGATTTTTGTAGGACCCACAATTGGCGTCCTACTTAAAAGACGTTTGTACGTTAGTATGCTTGTCCTTCTTGATTTATATCATAGATGCGTTGCGTCAAGAAGGCATTTTTAAACCAGATATTTCAAACAACTAAGTTTGAAAGACCTGGTTTAAAAAATGCCTTCATGTATTCGGATTGCTCACAATAAAGTCGCCAATTGCTTATAACCATTAAGAAAAGTATATTATTCTTGTGACAATAATTAACCACGTACTTTTGGAATTTTATAAAAACGCCCTATTTCATAAGGCTTCAAGAAAGCCTTAAAAGCAACCACACCTTTCATAATATATGTATTTTTTGTAAAATTACACATATGTATGGAATTACATCATAAAACTTTTAATTTGGCTTGATGTGGCAAAACTAGCAACTGGCAACACAGGCTGATTTGACAAAGAGGACCAAAGCGGAGTATCTGCGATCATTTGTGACTCATCCGTCTGCGGCGATTATCTCCGCAGCGCCGGACGACCCGTGGGATGCTGAGTTTACTCCCATCACTCTTCTTTTATACTAGCTACTTAAAAACACAACGAAGATTGATTTTGTCCTATTAAAATTCGCTTAAAAATTGTCTATTTTAATTAAAAGCTTTTATTTAACTTGCAACGTTTGTATGTAAGTATGTTTAGGCCGCAAGCCGAATTTAACCTACTTCTCAGTATCCGATTGAACTGAGATTTGGAATACACCTTTAGTTCTGATGACATTGCAATTGCAATATTGATTATATATAATTATATGTAATCAATATTGTTGTTAATTCAATATCGCCGCCACAATTAAATGGCATATTTTTGTACAACCCAATAACCCAATACGGGTAACAGAACATGAACATGAAGAGGCTTCATATGTAGAATACACTACAAAAAAAATATCAAGTGCAAGATGGTTGCCCGAAACAAAATGGAAGATTACATTTTTTCGTACAACCCATTCATATTTGTATCAAATGAAGGGGCCTAACTTGTACACATACTTATACCTTTACAATATACTATGAAAGAAAAAGGAAATCCAAGATGTCTGCCAGTAAAATTGGGAGATTACATGTTTTTCTGCAATCTAACCAATTGGTATGGCTTGTCAGATGAAGGAGCTCAACTTATAGAAAACAATATGCCATGAAAGAAAAACAAATCGAAATTGGCCGTTACCAATAAATTACATATTTTTGTACAACCCAATCAATATGGGTATCAAATGAACGGGCAGGACTTGTAAATTACTATACACTATGGAAAATCGAATCTAAGTATGCCGCCATCATAAAGTGGCGGATTCAATATTGTTGCTTAACCAGCCCAATATACTAAGGTATCAAATAAAAGGGACAATTAAAAATAAGAAAATAAATTAATACAAAAAATATTATTAAAAACAAGCTTTAATTAAATGCACTGCAAAGAAAAAAATGAACTTTGTAGTCGTTAAACGTCATTTTGTTGCACTATATATTGTGTATCATATAAAAGTGTGTTTAATTTATGAATATTAGAATTTTTAATTTAGACTTATATACAACACAGAGGCTGACGGAGGGTGTGATATGTATTTTGTGTTATTTTATAGCCGAATATTAAACCACTTTTTTTAAGTCTCTTAAAAATAAAACATAGTCGAAAACATGAAAGTTTCAAATATAATTCGATATTCTGATAGGCTTTGTCCCTGTAGTGTCAGAACTAGAATAGAACTAGGGTATTCCTTTCCTGTCGTAAGACTAAAAGGGGACTTTGGGAGTTTAGGACGGCGGTAGAAGCTCGAACAGTTCAACGAGGGAGCCTGAGAAAAACGAAGATATACCCAGATACCATCGCAAGCATCTACATGTGAGTGTAGCGTCTCATGAGCAGGATGCGACAGGAGCAACTCGCTCAGAGGGCTCCGGTGGCGTTCCGTTGGAGATTCTGGAGTCCTTTACTTAGCGGCGCGACAGGTCAAATAACCCAGTATCATTTCTAAGGCTCCGTGGTACCTTTTGAAAAATTACCACCCGTCACAAAAAATACTTTAATGTGAACTACACAAGGTTGCAACGTAATCCAATATTTACGGCACATTCTGTATGCACCTATATTTATTTTTTACGAGATAGATTACACCTAAGCCTTTATTTTGAAAGAAGTCCCGATACGTTATTGTCCCACTGCTGGGATAATAACGTATAGCTAAATGACGATCATTGTCCACTGACCATCTTATAAGTACCAACTTTAAACGTTCGAAAGGCGCCATTGTGAAACGACTATTACCAGTATCGGAACCAAAAATTAAATGAGGAAACGCTATCATCTGTTCCATCTTCATTTCTACATTGTGTTATTATGGATTGTATCGCATGAATGATGGCGGTTGCGTTTACGACACAACTTCAACTTCTGATATAAAAGTCAGTATTTTAGCTGCGACAGTGATTTATTTTGCATGTGTAAAGACATGTAGAGTAATTCTTTAAAATGCCGTATAATATTCACTGTTAAAGGCGAAGTGTCATAAAACGATTACTAAGTGTCATAAAAATTAGTAACATTTTTAAAATAACATATTATAAATGATAATTGTGAAGATGGACGGATGGAAGTTTGTTATACTTCCTCGCTAAAACAACTGATCGGATTTGGATCAAATGTGGTACACAGATAGTATATGGCCTGGACTAACATATAGGATACTCTTTACTATGATAAACAAAGCCCGTGTGGGCAGAGTTGTGGGCTAGAACTAGATATTAAATAATTAGACATATTTTATTAGAACGTAGTATGAAGTAGGTATGGAGAATGTGGTGGATGTGAGAAGCGTCCGTGAAGAGCAGTGTGCAGGAAAGGGTAAAAGTCACAATGATGCACAAGTCCACTTAAAACGAGGGTTTATTGCACAATCACTAATATAGAACTTAAGTTCCATAAAATGCACTAACACTAGTAATAAAACCTAAACAATTGTCCACACTTAAATCTACCATAGTTAAAAAAGAAGGAGAGATTATTAAAAAAAATAAGTAATACTTAGTCGTATGAGTATGTGTGTAAAAAAAAAAATAATTAAACAAGTTAATACAACAGATTCACATGAGTACCTACCATAGGTAACTAACGTAAAAAGTCTTATTTTACTACGGTAAAAAGTAAGAATATAAGAACTGGAAAAAGCAAATTGTTCTTTTTTTGTATTGGTCCCTCGCTACGCAACTTCCTGAAGTCATTAAATTAAAATAAGTTCTTTGTTTCAATTACTCACGTTTACATAATCCTTGAGAACAAAAGGACAGTAAGTCCATTCATCGAAGCTCGCCTATTATTGACCTTTAAAACAAAGCTTCGCTATCCCCAACGTAAATACCACCGGCGCCATTTTGGGAAACGCGTGTTCAAACATTCTACTGTTCTAAGAACAGACGTGACCAAATAAAATGTGTACTTATAAATGGTCTGTGAACGCTTGTTTTCTTGATATGGTTTGAAGACGGTAATCTAGTTTTTGAAACAGGTTCGTTTTAAGAGAAGCATCCCTGCGTTTTCTAGGTACTCCAGATATTTTTGGTGGAGAAGTATTCGATTATTCAAAATAATCGATTCCGTAGTTACCAAAAAAAGCCCGCAGAAGAAAAACACGTCAACAGAATGACGGATAGAAAAATATTAGTAACGTGCAAATATTAAAATATTTTCAATCCTTGCGAGGTTAAGTAAAATGATTACAAATCGTGGCCAATGTTCTTAGGAAGCTTCCGTAAAAGCTTAGGAAGTCATGGACTAACATGAAATTTATCTACATTGACCTGTAGAAAACACTAAGTTAAAGACTGACCAAAAGTAGACACTTGTTTATTTCGTATATACCTTACCTACTTAAGACTAGATTTCCCAGATGTAACACAATGATTGAGAATTGATACAGACTCGAACTTGGCATTTGATACATTGTAACTTTACACTCTGTACGTTGAAACGAATAGCTACTTAATACTAGTCCCGTGGTATTTCAAGGAGGAAGATATTAAAATACTGGCAAATAGACATGTTTCACGCTATAAAACTTGTTATAAACTTTTCACTTTATCTAGTACCTAATCGTATACAGTGTCATCGAAGTTGTAATGGAATTGGAAATTATATGAAATAAGAAGTATAAAATATTTTCATCTTACGTGCAATAGGTACAGACAGCTTTATGTTTGTGATGTTGTAAATAATAAAACAGTTGAATTTGAGTACTAGTAAGATTTGATATTTAACTACAAATTGAAAATAATCAATACTTTTCGTAGAGATTTCATAGACCTTCGCGACCTCTGATTTGATCGTCAGTTTTTTTTTATAGATGACTGGCTGATAAGACAGACGGGCTGTTGCAACACCAGACGAATTGGGATCCCCGGGTTTGAAATGAGCTAGTTTGCACCTTTCCTGAAGACTCCTAAACAACAACAACTCCAGCAACACCATTTGACCCAACCAAGAGTGTATTGAATGTACAACCCCTGTTGTTGATCAGTTCGTAAATAAAATAGAGTTTGAATGCAATAAAAACCATAAATGTCGCTTAAAATTGCCAATCTTGTTTTACTCTGCTATGTCTAGATTTATATATTCTGTGAACTAATTATTTATGAGTAGAGACCACGGATATTCAACACCGAAGCACTAAACATTAAAGACGGCACACAAATCAGGGAGCTTATTAGTGAATGCAGATAGCGAGATAGCTACAAAAGCCTGCCGCACACTCGATAGCTCGCCCACACGTTGCTGTTCGGAGCCAGTAATTACCGACCCATTGTCCACACCGGGCCGTAAACACGGCAGTATGCGCTCTTCCTAGATTCAAGATATCTTTGATATTTTTATTTACGGATTTTTATCGAATGCCGTTCAAATTCGACACAGATTCCTATGAAAATTGTCAGCATAATATTAATACTGATCATTTAAAATATAAGTTATTATTTTTTATGAGATTGAAGTAGCAAACGAGCATGCTGTCCACGCTTACCTGATAGTAAGCGGTTACTGCCGGCCATGAACATCTGTAAGCAACTGCTAGCTTATTTCCACGGTTTCACCGCTTCGGCCATGTTTACTAGGATAATGAGTATCCTAGGATTTAAACTAGATCATATACTATCTGTGTGCCAAATTTCAGTAACGTCAGACCAGTAGTATTTACGTGAAATAGTAACAAACACATAAGCCTTTCAAACTTTCGCATTCAGAATATTATTGAGATATCTAAGTATTCTATAGAGCGGTTTTAACGTAGTAGGTATCATGACGCTTTTCCGGTTGTGTTCCGTTGGAGATTCCGAACTCCTTCACACAGTACTGAGGACGGCCACCACACCCCGGTGGCCGTGCTGTTTTAGTGCGGTACAAATCCTACATAACCCAGCGTTGCTCCCATGGAGTCGGTACCTTTTGAAGGTTTCCCCCTCGAGAAAAAATAAAGATATCACGAAACATCAGTCAGTAAATGAACAATTTTATAAATGCTTTCATTATTTAAACTCTATTTGAACTATCTGATTAATACCTACATCGTACGGCTTGTATATACGTGTATATATTTACACATGTGTATATATAAATTTAAGAGAGTGTCGAACTTAATTAAGTATTAATTTAAGCCATGTCGCCGACTAAACGAGATTCGACCGGCATTGATAGCTCGCTTTCATTTCTAAATTAGTTTCTAGACTAAAGTGCTAAAAAGCAAAGAAAGGATAATGTAAGTCGGTGTAACTGTAAATCGACACCGCTAGTTTCCTGTTGTCTATATTTCGTAATATTTATAAATTCTGTGTAATTTATTACGATGATAAGCAAGTTTCGACCGCTAGACTTTTTATCGTTATAAAACACTAGCTGTGTCCCGCGGTTTCTTTCGCTACTACATAAGAAAGAAAACAAACATACCGTAATTTTATATAGCCTATAGAGTTCCTCAATGCATGGACTATTCAGCGCAAAAACATATTTTCAATTCGAACCAGAATTACCTGAGATTGGCGCGTTCAACCAAACAAACAAACCTTCCAGCTTTCTAATATTTAAATATATGTATGTAAGTAATTTTATTGGTCTACATAGGTAGGTACATAATTATTTTGACGGCAGACAGTCGTATGTAGGTTAGGTATCTATGGGTTGTTATTTAATTACAATATAGGTGTGTGAATATTGCTATACAATTTTTTGCGAGTACAACGACATTTGAGACTTGAGTTGTTGACAAAAAGATTTAAATGTCGTTATGAAAAATGCTTCGCAAGATAGACGTCGCTTGGTTAGAGTGGATCGCATTGGTTGATCACTTATCTTTGTCTGGTTTCACTAATGATCACAGAATTAAGGAAGACCACAGAAGTAGGGAAATATTATATATCGGGGTGTTCATTAATTTTCTTACCTAACTCTCCCCTTGGACAGATGTAGTGAGATTTGTCTAGGACAACTAATCATGCGTTACATTGTTCAAAACTGGAGAAAAACATGTTTCACTTAACTATATTCAGTTTTCAGGCAAGGGAGGTTTTGCCTCCACATTAAATGAAATTTGATGAGATTCGACCAACCCCTTGTCTAAATGTCTCATGTAAATAATAGATGAAAGAATCGGTTGAATACGGTTTAAAGGACTACCAAGTAAATTGTAAGTAGGGCGGGAAGTTTCGCGTGCAATCCTCAATAAATATTAAAAAAATATTTATTATTTTCATTTTCTCCTTTCATCATCCTAGTATCTGTCTGTGACGTCATAAAACGCAATACGTGGACTGAATAAAACATAATCCGTAGAAAACACTGCCAAGTTTGTAGATATTACCTATTGTACAATTTATCATGGCATCAAGCGGTTCGCAATTGGAACACAAGAGCCACTTTGTAAAAGATCGTGTTCTAAGCATTAGTGAGCCATCTTTAGACGTTTAAACGGAACCGTGCGGTCCATCACAGGATTACGAATTACGTCAAAGAGAACGTAAGTAATTTATGATCTGTGTGCAGTGAAATCGCTCTAGAAATTAAGACAAACGGAACTTGTTATCCCGATCGTTATCGTTAACGAAATCCATTATGTCACCGTGTAGTTTATACTTAATGAAATTTATTCATACTTCATTATTACTCAAGAGAACATAATTGTGCTACAGCTTTGGTTTTAATACGCAAATTAGTCTTTCATTCAGTTAGATATGACTAGTGTTGCCAGGTCTGCTTTGTTATAACCCACTTAAATAGCAGATGGAAATAGGTACCTACATACCTACGGGAGTTAAGGTTGTTGATAGTGGAGCAAACAAAAAGGCTTAAATTTAAATTAAAAGATTTAAATTAAATACGTACTTTGTAAATAAAAGATTATAAATTAAAATAATTTACTTTTACTTTCGATAATTGTTTTTAAAGTTTTTATTCATTTATCGGGAACCGTTCCTTAGACCCCTGGAAATCAGGATAGCACACGCAACTTGGGACATGGACAACATGGCAATGCTAGGTATCACTCATGAAATGTGAAATCTCAGGCATAAAAGAACAACTACGCCTGACAAAACATTGCATTGAAGCTGAACTTGCTAAAAATATTTTGATACTTACATTGCACATTCCGTGAATGTTGTGTATATGTATTTTTATGTAATTTGAAATTAAATACCTGCCTTTATTGCGTTATTTATGTTATACGAAGAGTTAGTCATACTAATATTGTAAGGCGAAAGATGGTCAGGACGAATGTATGTTTGTTTCTCTTACACGTAAAAACTATGGACACAACGATAGATGGCTGAAATTCGATACATGTATAGTTTATATCCTGGATTAGCATCTAGAATACTCTTTATGGTGGTAAGTGATCGAAACGGGCGGAGCTGCGGCAAAAAGCTAGTATTATCATAATAACTACTCACTTTTCTATTAAACATAAGCGGCATAATTTAAATGAGCATTGTGTGTAGTGTTTATAAAATTTTTACATAGACTTGTTTTCCATAGTCATATCATTTTTTTGTTCATAATGATATATTTAATTTAAAGCTTAATAGGAGTTTTCGTCAAAATAGTCAAGTAAAAGTATTACAATAAGTATATATATTTCGAGAATGATCTATTTACTAGCTTTCATTTGATACCCATATTGTCGTGATAATAAAAAAAGCTT
>MOOZ01002624.1:13877-26764 GCA_002930495.1 Cecropterus lyciades
TCCCTTTTTAGCAGGCGCCATTTTTTTTTAATTGTACCTATAGCCTATCTCACTTTCCAGCCTGAGATGATTCTGATATGTCATATGTCACAATCCTTCAAGCTGTTTAGGTTGTAGCGCGTGCCAAAGGAATGGACATACATACAAACATACATACATACATTTATACATACATACATACGCTCATACAATAGCATAACATATATACATAAATACGATCGAATAACAATACGGAGGGTATTGTTATTCGATCGTATTTATTTCTGACGCAGTCGGGTAACAAAATGAACCAATTCCGAGCATGGTGTATTATTCAATATTTTGTCGAGAGGCTTAGTAAAGGCTAACGAAATGTAGCCCGCCTCGGCTTAGGACACGAACTGCGATACATTGTAGGGAATGGCAAAATTTCATATTAACATGAAAGGTCTTTTTTCGATAACCTACTTTCAGGCAGTTCGAACCCACGCTACGCCTATTTGTTATACTACCACCTACAGCCGATAATTTCGATACCATCCTTAAAAGTCGCCAAGTTTAAAACCTTGCCCCATACCTGATACAGGCAATACTCCGTATAAAAAGCATGCAATGTTTAATCGCTACCTAACGTCACTATCTCGCCAAAACTGTATATTGAATTGTTTTATTATTGCGGAAGCATTTATTGGTTTAATTAAACTTTAACGTTTTATTTCGTGATTTTACACGCTTGACCTTCAAGATATCATAATAGGAAAATTGGGTTTAAAGTAATTTTCAATCGACCTTACAGACGATAAGGATTTCTAAAAATTAAAAATATTTTACGATTTAATCATGGAAAACTATCTACTTCGCTTTTAATATCTCTGCCTTATTCTTCCTAAGCATTTGACTTTTTTTTTCTTCGCCCAATCATAATGGTAATAATAGCAAAGGTACAGATACATTCCGTCTTCAGCAGAAATGCCTAAGGTTTATAACACCTGGTATGCCTCGGGTTTATTTACATTTCCATACTCCTCAACCATTACGTAACGACCCAACACCTTAGAGAGATTCCCGATAGAATCCCAGATTCGAGCTTTAAGCTGTATCAATTCAAGGCAGTCAATGAGCATTTGTCGATATAAGTATTAAAATTTAATTTTAATCATCTGTGGGAATGGTAAGCAAAAAGATAACATGCTGAATGGCAGAGTTGCATAATTTCATAATAAGTTGGTAGATTTGTACCTACACTTAACTGTGTAGGTAATGCTCATCATTTCTAACGGCATTTTTATTTCGTTTTTTTTTAAATTATGTTCATGTTTTTTTTTTTTATTAATTTATCTGTGACCATGCTTGAATATGTTCTTCGTCGAACCTAACACATTGTACATATACATGTGCAGACTTGTGGACAAAGCATTGTTTTGCCTGTTCTGTTCTCATATTAAGAAAAGAATAACAGCTGAAACCACAGAAAATTTTCGCTATGCTAGCTAAGATATAAAACATATGAGTATATTTTTGTAAGTAGGTAATGTCACCAATTATTTAGTTTGTCGTAGCGGTTATGTCCATTATCTAGATACGTAGTTGATGCATGAACAAACACCGTTGTATAGACACTATAGAGGCTCCGATCTAGGTCTGTCCTTGGCTAACACGTGTGACTGGCTCTTAGGATACCCCTCGAACTTTCAATTCAGCAACCACCTATAGTAATTGTTTATTGTCCTATAAACGATCAGATGATAGGTGTACTTAAATCGTTAATATCCTTGATTGTTCATAAACTATAGCATATTTTAAAACTTATTTTTTCTTTTTTGCGTGAATTGTAAGTAGCATTTAGGAAGATTAATAAAATATGTATGTAGTACCTAAGCATTTAGTGTTACAAGTTTTTAATGTTCGATTATAATGTTAAGGTTGCAATTTTCTACTGATATCTATAGTAATATTTATGATCCCGGATAGGTCTAAGGTTTATCTATTAAGGCAAGTTTCAAGGAAGAACAATTGACGGACCACTCATTTTTGTCGATTTTGTAGGCTCATTTATTCATAATTAAACATTATTTACGGTAAAATAAAGACGTAACAGTATTATTTCAGTTTTGTCAAAAAAAAGTCTAATACATGGCGAAGATTGATGATAGACTAGTAGTTTTGTGTGGCTAACTTTTGTTTCTAAATATTTTTCGTACTAGCATTTGCGTATCCGTACTAATTCTTTAACGGTGCTACTACAAAACATATTAAGAAGTTAGAGATAAATAAATCGATAATATAAATGGCATTATCTTTGCATGCCAAAATGTCTACGTCCTGTGTGATAAGTCCGAAATAATAATAAGACACTTAAATCCGGATTTAAAAATTAACTGGGCTTAAAGTATTTTACGATATTAATTCGTAGTCAATGATCGTAAAAGTCGGAAATTTATTACTTTTAATAGCTATTTTATGTTCTCATCCTTATCAGGAAAATGTGGTTTTGCATCGTTTTGTTTCACCTAGAATTCGCGAGAGCTTTGACCTGTTGTTGCACTGCCGTAAACCTAGATTGCAGATTATCTACACACAAACGGTCTGTGACCAACTATATTTATTGCTGGAGATATCTGATCAGCCGTAGAATGAATGTCACAGCAGCCGAAGTTTCTAGGAATCAATTGGATGATTTCAAGTATAAGAAAGCTTGTGAGCTTTTCGGTATACAGGTACCTATGTATTTTAAGTGTTGCACTATTTTTACTTCAATAAAATATATAACTACATATGAACAATAAAATTGTAACCTGTTGCAAGAAGCGGTATGTTAAAGTTGATTTAAGACTTACCTTATCACACAATAACAAAAAAAGTAGGATTTGTTCAAATCACAAAAAATCCTAAATTTTCCAATAGGTCCAAAGCCACAATAATCACAATAGTTCACAGCTCAAAAAAGTCCGCGTTATAAGTGTCGAAGTTTTAGTTTGACGAGAAGAGCAAACGGTTCACTGTTATTTCGAATCGACAAACCGGCGTGTCTCGCTCACGACGAAGCACCGCGTGCATTTCAATGGATGAAAGTGTAAACTGAGGTTTTTGTATAGCGCTCTCTCGTTTCCATGAACACGTGGGAAAGAGACGAACGAACCCGCCACTAGCGAGTTAAGGCTTCAGCCGTGTAGAGACTTCGCCCACTATTTTATTGTTATTCTAATAAAATACTCAAACATCTTGAGATTTCACGGTTCGTCTTGTACACTTCCCGAGAATATACAGGTTATAACTTATACGGTAATGGAAATAAAACTATAATATGTTTATTAATTTTTTATTTATCTTCCCACAGGTGGCAAGAACCAGAGTAGTGAGCACAACCTAAAGTAACGAAATTGGTAACTATTCTCAGGGATAACCACTTCTACAAAATTTGATGGATACAATCTAGAATTTCACTTTTTTAATTCAACATCTACACTATCGACTACATTAATTAAAGAAATACATCGGTGCCAAGGAAATGCATCGCATTATAAAATTTAGGTGCAAATTACAACATGAATGCTGCGTTATTACAAAAAAATGTGAAATCTATACGTAGATTCGCTTAATGGTGTGATCTTACATAATATTTATTTAGATAGCTGTTGATCAATCTGATGATACATTTTGGCACCAAAAATAAAGACGTGTAATCCCTTATATACTGCTACTACCCCGGCTTTATAAGATACTTTTTATCTCTAATGAATTTACTGATTCCAAAAAAGAATAAAGAAATGATATAATTTGATATGAACTGTAACAAATATGCATGTAACCAAGGCCAATTGGCAATCGGTTACAAGTAGACTTGTTTCGTGAGGAGAGAGCATTACAAGATTTAGATTAAAAATGTATTCTACATGCAAACATTTTTTTGTTACATTTTCTTAATATTTTTCATTTTAAAAACCTGTGCTGAATAGCGACGTGTCCAAAGTACGAACAGAAAAAGTAGCTGCTCTCAACTCAACATAAAATGTACAATTTCTATGTAAAACTCAATATTGCTGACAAGTGAAATGTTCCGAATATATTTGATACACGCGCAATGACGAAAAGCTCTGCCACATACAAGGAACAGTGGCTCACAACGTGATCGTTAATATAGGGACAATCGTATTTTATATATACCCGCTTGCAACGATTTATGTTCACGCGCTACAAACAATTTGGATGTCAGAAGTCGATGCAAGAGGATTTCAACTTACGTCGTCAACAATACCAGTGACGTCACAAGTATTTCGTATGTTCATTTCATACACGCGAATGATTTTGTTGACGGCGTATAGGAGGTTTACAATGGAGACATGTTGCAAGTCCCCTTGATAACTGCCATCGCAAACCCGTTCGTTGCTCTGTACAACGGCTTACATTGACAGACAACGCGTATCAATGGTGTACTAGATACGCCAATCAAGTGCACAGGCACATTACATGAGATTATTCGCTAATCAAACATAATATTATATGCGAACTTGACCTTAACAATACATTAAAACTTTTTTTTTGGATTTTCTAAAACATTTTTTTATCGAGGTATCCTTTAGGGAATATCGTTAATGGAATAAGTACAATATAATATGAACTTACGACAGAACAAATGATAAGTGTGAAAGGAATCATAATACATTATGTGATACGAAAGAAAATGAATATGAATTAGTTGAATGAATTACAAAATACCCAACCTCAGTGATGAACATAGCATTAGACATTGAAGATGAACCGCTTTCACATCGGATACAATAATAATTAACATGTCAGCAGACTTCGAAAGAATCTTGTCCTGTACCGACGTAGAAACGACTAGTGAAAACAATAAACAATACATTGAACTGAAAATGCCTATACATTAATTTCACAATATATTAAATATATACAATGATAGCCTTTCCGACGCAATTTCTGTAATGATTTTTTTTTACGCTTTTTATATTTTCAGTTATTACAAACAGAAACACACTACAGAAAAAAAATGAATAAATAAATACATATAAACACGACGAAAAGTAGCGATTGTTTATAATATGAAATTGTAACTAAGGAAGGCTTTAAATGAAATAAATAAAATTATTTCAGGGTATACAGAGTCGACAACGTTACGCCCGTTAAAACACAGTGGAAATAAAGTTGCACTCTGTACAGAGACCGTCTACATACAGACGATCGCAACACCCCACTAAAAATGAATATAAAATATAACATATACACTTCTTATACTTTACATAAACTATAATAACAGTTACGCCTATATGAACTGTTACCGTTCATATTTGCAGATGTAAATTATGTTACATTCTGATGTTGCCACTCTTTAAAATTTCTCGTGTCTCAAAAAGGGAGACACATCTTTTAATTTCACGCGAATCAACATCGCCAACAAGGAACTACAAGGCCGATACGGAGATACCGACACCTAGTCAACAAGCGAGAATTCTAAACAGTGGCAACAAGAGTTATCGCAATCCGCAGTACAAATCTTCCTTCCTAATTACACACTAGGGGGCGACACCGAGCGCCCCCGACTAACACTGTCCAACTTCTTATAAAACTTTACACTTTAATTACCAGGCGGGCGGGTCCCCCCAGCCAGCCGATGTCCTACTTTTATATTATGCGGCCACTCAATAAAATCGCCGCGTATAAAACTTAAGACAAACCGGACAAACCTTTCAACAAACCGTCCACTGCCAACCGATAACGATTTACCTACCTAACCATACATCGTAACGGAGTGATCCGCCGTCGGGCTAGTCCCGGAGTCGAACGCAATCTCGCCAATTGCTGTTACAACAATACGAAAAAACTGTGCAATGTTCCGCGGTGACGTCACGCGCCGACGACGACGGACCGACCGATGCAATTTTTGTAACAGAAAACAATTTTTTCTCCTACCGTATAAAATTTAGAATGGAATTTAGATTGCCAGAAAACGTAAACGAAAAAATACTAACAAAAATAAAATACCTGTTCGACTAAGCTTTACATTAACGAATTATTAAAACGACTCGGGACGATATTATTGTAAGAATTATATTAGAATCGTCCTGTGTGCCCAGCGGAATGTTCTCGCCGCACCCAGTTGAATAATCGAAATCATAATCTCACGATAAATAAAATATTTTCGACTGCACACGTCGGCCGGAGAGCCAGCGTTATACAAGTTTCGTCTTAAAGGTTTACCACCCTATATTGATCGCACGATGAAGGAGAACATTCCGCAGGGCACCACTATATATATGTCAATATAAAATCGCTACAAAGAAAACATTGAACTAAAATTAATGTTACATTACTTCACCCTTCGACATCTACAAATCGTAAGATATGTTAGCACTTAGACTGTTCCTTCCGGACAACATATTTCGGGCTTCGCTAATTTTATCCTATTCATATTATTGCTAACTCCTTCATTGTAACAAATCAAGCGGTCGCGCGGACCTCGAACCAGAGTGCTGTCGGCGGTGCATCGCATTTAGAGTACATGTAGCATGAATAAATAAATACCCTGGTCGTGTCACTACGCACTTAACCCGTGTAGTATCACCACTAGCGTCTTACGTTTGTAAATCTTGATCTTAACTATACTTCGAATTACAATAAAGGCTCGATGAAGGGGGTTATATATACAGAGATTGCAGCACGATCGTTCGGCAAAGGAAATAATCGATAGAGGCCACCTTGACACAATATTCACGTAATAGTGGTTTCCCGATAAGTCTCGAAGGTCGCTCGGTTTCCTCTACGTGTTGCGTTACGTGCGGCGCACGAATCATCAGAATTTTTTTGAATCCTGTGAATACTGCGTAAAAATGACCTCTTTACGGACCGGATACCCAACGATCCCGACACTAGACATCGCGCGTCGCTGAAACGAAAGCGACCCGACAGTCGAAACGGTGCTCCCATTCGTACCGCTGACAAGGTCGGATCGATCGATTAGATAAATTGGAGAAAAAACAATTAGTAATGAGCCTTTCGGAAAGAAAATTGTCAGGCTCCGGCCAACGATCGCCGGCGCCGTCAACATACATATAAATTAAAGAATACAAACTAAGGATGCATCCGATACCGATACCGATATATCAAAATTGGCGGTATTAGTTTTCTATCTATTGCATAAACGCGCCATCCACGCGTTTAAGAATTTAAAACTATTTTGTTTAATGATTGTTGAAAAAAATGAAAAACAATTTAAAAACATAATTGATACAATTTAGA
Source organism: Cecropterus lyciades (assembly GCA_002930495.1). Lineage (NCBI taxonomy): Eukaryota > Metazoa > Arthropoda > Insecta > Lepidoptera > Hesperiidae > Cecropterus > Cecropterus lyciades. Next base: position 21,111 of record MOOZ01002624.1, read on the forward strand.
AATTTTGTCACTTAATTGTTAAATAAATAAAGTATTAGGTACATTGCGTCGTCTGTATCGTAAACATAGATTTTACTTTTACGCCCGTAGCGTTCGCGTTAAAAAAATATCGGCATCGGCATCGTATCGGTAGAAAGCGAACTAGCGTTCTTGTCAGCGGTAGACGCGGGGCGGTCAGCGGGTGAGCGGGCGGTCGAGCGCGCCGGCGCAGTGCAGGAAGCGCGCGTGCGGGTGCGAGCAGGCGGGCGGGCGCCGCGCCGCGCTGTGCCGCCGCTTGCGGTCCGGCGGCGCCTCCTCCGCGTACCGCCGGTGCGCCGCACTGATGTCCTCCAGCAGCTCCTCCCACTCGCGCGACAGCTCCGCGGCGGGCGGCGCGGCGGCGGGCGCGGCGGCCNCGCTCCAGATGCCGCGCACGGCGCCCGGCCGCATCCGCTTCGCCGCCCGCCCGCACTCCTCGCACGCCCACGTCGCCGTCTCCGTCTGCACGCCGGCGTCCCGCTGCCGCACCGGGAACCGCAGCCTGAACCCCGGGTCGTCCAGGTCCGGGCAGCGCTGCGCGGCCGTCAGGTTCAGACGCCCGTAGTCGATCGTCTTTGACGCGCGATACTCGAGGTAGCGCTCGCGCGTCTCGCTCAGATACACGCCGCCGGACTCGCTGCGATGGAATTCGACGCGATCGAGGTCGCCGCGGATGTCGAACGTGTCGCCGTCGGCGTAGCGCGTCACCTCCGGCTCACTCTCGCGCCGGATCGGGCGGAAGTGCGTGCGCGCGGACGTGAGTAGATCCTCGCGGTCAGTCTCGCGGGCGACGGGCGGAGCGACGGGCGGGGCGGGCGGCGGCGCGACGGGCGGCGAGCGGCGACGGCGCGGCGGCGGCACCTCCACGAAGCCGCTGCGATCGCGGCTGTGGTTAATCGCGGTGAAGGAGCGCATCGTCTTCGCGACGGTCGAGAGCGCGTCGTACAACTCCTCGCCCTCGTACAGCGAGAACGACTCGAGCTCGCGCGGACGCTCGGGCTCGGTGGCGTCGCCGATGTTGAGCGGCTTGAACCGATCGTGGAGCGCCTCGGCCATCCTCGAGGGGGAGTCGGCCCGATCGACGCCCGGGATGTCGGCGGCGTCGGTCGACCAGATGCTCTCTGTGAGAGAGATCAAGCTGCACTTCTCGGCGGCCGGGTCGGCGAATAGGTGGTCGGACGGGGACGACAAGAGATCGTGAAAGTCGATCGGGAGATCTTGATATTCGTCGTCTGGAGTGTTTTGATCCTTCGACCACAGGGCCTCGATGCTACGATCGAACTTCGCCTCGAACTTTGCGTACAGCTCCTCCTCCATCGGCGTTCTGACCCGCGGATTTAAATCCTCAGTGATGACCCACTCGGCGTCGAAGTCGAGGCTGTCATCCCAATCTGGAACCATGTTTGCATTCAATCGGAATTTGGCTTGGGTTATTTCTTTAATTTCGTCGGTGACAGTGTTTTCGCAAGTGCCGTAACCCTCATCTAACGCGATAGCTCTAATGAACTCCTTCACAGGATCTTGTGTTTCCATGTCCCAAACCCCCTCATGTGTGACCCATTCGGGCAGATTCTCTTTGCTCTCGAAGGAACGACTGTAACTGTTGCAACGTTTCCTATTTTTTCGCTGACCGTGGTAGGAATTTCGACGCTCTTTACCGGATGAATATTTCTTGTTTTTGGAATTCCAATCTTTGGACATTGACAGTTCACTTTGCATCTTGATCTTAGTATCGGGAGTTGACTTGCGACACCAAGAAGGCGGTGGCAGATAGTACTGCAATGGCGACTCTTGACCTTTCTTCAGAGCCGGGAATGCAGCGTAATATCGTCGTACAGCCTCTGTATGTTCTATTGAACACGTTGGCATACCTATACGCGACTCGCCTTCACGTTCCTTAATATCTTGAAGCCTCGTGCACAACTGATCAACAATGTTGTCCAGATTAGACTCCTGAAATAAAATTAAAATAACATTTAATAAAAATCGCCTATATTACATGTAAAAATTAATTCTGCATATACACTTTATTATTTACAAGGTCAGAGTTTAAAAAGGCTTTCTTAAACAATTGCATGTTAATAGGAATTGGATAATACGAGGAAACAATACTCTAGCATTAAAATTAGGCTGATAAATAAAAAATCTGCAGAACAATACATTTAACATAACACAATCTAGACAAAAATTATAAATACATTAAACGCAATATAATTATGTAAATAAGTGATAACACCTAACTTCACAAACAATGGAACAAAAAGAGGAAGGAATGTGAATGCAAAAAAATTAAGGTACCAGCAAATAATACTTCCAAGTGCAGCCACATCACAGGCAACATTCATAATTATTTCAAATAAATGGCTGCCTTCAGCAATTTTAAAATGAATCTTCACAAACTTGAGAAACCTAATCATTTTATCAACATTAATTACTTATGTTGCCTATGAGTATTATAAGGTGCATATCTATGCAAAAAGTGCAATGGGACCGACCTTTTTATAAGGATTCTTTATATTGTTAAGTGTCTTCATATTAACGTTCCCGCGGTTACGGTCGGTTTCCAGAACTACTGAGCACTGCATATCCTCTTGACAGCACAGAAAACAGTAAATTAGTTGTTCTATTCACTCTTACAACACAATATAGGTTTTCATAACAAATTACCTTTAATTGTTTCTTTTAAAAACTCTAATGACACTAACTTAATCACTCTTTGTTCACAATTAATAAATCAATAAATTAGTGAATGGTGTGCAATTAATTAATTATGTTATTCAAGTTCAAAGTCTTGTTGACTCATGAAGATTTTTGTTTACACACTACAATAAGATTATATTTACCAAAATCATCCATTATAGAAAACAGCCAAAACAATCATTCTTGTTCTAATTTGTTCTCAAAATTATGTATTTTTATAAGTTTTATTAAAAGCTTGTTATATGTATCATCATATACAAATCAAGAAATTGTATGTTTCTATGATTCTCTTAATAATTCAAAGCTATTTTATCATTCAATTGACTCATGAGCTAAAATATGTTAACATGGTAATTCCACCATTTTTCATTAACAAACACACACAACATAAACGAGAAGCTATGATTGGTTAAAATTCTGTTTGTTACTAGATGACATTTATCATTTATCAACTTGATTGTAGATGAGGCTCATTCCTATCTCCTACTTATACGACCAAGTAATTTAGTAACCACACTTGTCTGATAAAATACAATTATATGCCTCATAGATAAGGATGCACAAACACCTACATTTGTCTATGGTAATAATTACGATAACAAATATCCTTTACGCAAATCATTCAAAAGTGCGTAGTGAATTATCTGCTATGAAATCATTCTATCACGATTGAGTACAGAAAATAGATATGATGGCAATAAAACATATTATGTCATCAATGATGTTTGACAATACAACATTGTAATAAACTGAAACACATTCTTTAGCCCCAGTAGGAAATAATGCAACATTAGTAATATTTAATTGAGTCCTGTAATTTTCTGACAATCCTATAGTTACCACTTTATACCCATTGCCCTCCAAAACCAAAATAGGTGAACACAGAAAGCACACTACTAAAAAAAGTTGACAACTTCTATCAAGACTTTATAACAAACTAATTTAATTTGAGCACATTCACCACATACATGACAAAGATAACATTGTAAACATTGAGTTTACTGTTTAAAACAATGAAGCTCTATGTTGGAGTTAGATGCTTACCTGTCTGAAGTGAGCGAATATCAGATGCAGGGATGCGGGGTGAGATGCAGTTCTCTCGATGTGGCATGCCAGCAGGCGTCCGCCTGGCTCCCTCTCTTATGCTTACGCATCCTGCCCGGTAGAATCCTTGCCGTCAAACACAATCATCGTGCTCAGAAATCGAGTGTCCATTTTTCAATCGCCGTGGGCCGTGTGTAGATTATCGATCCTTTGGAACTCTTCCGTACTAATACATGCTTTTCTTTGGCCTGTTCTTTACTAGCGTTCCAACGTTTCGTTTTAGGCAGTGGTCCTCTTCAGCAAACTGTGTGCAATCGCATTGTCACTAGCTTTGTCGAATGACGCACTCGGTGCACCCCTTACTTCTGCAACAAATCATACATATTCACGACCGAGTCACGTGTTGTTTGGTTACGATGATCGCTATGAATTGCAAGGACACAAAGAATATCATGGAAACCTAAACCCGCCCCGCCGCGCTAAATGGGTCGATGGCGCCAAACCAACGTCACTCGGTCGAGGGTGAGAATATACCTTGTATCGTGTGACGCGGACTCATTGCGCCTTGTTCTCCTATCAATTGACAAAGAATATATTTCCCCGCCTAAATACTTCATAATCTTTCAGCTTACTGCCAGTCATTAGGTACTTGCGACTACGAAACGAACGATGCAATTTCACAAGGCGACAGTATTACATGATACACTTTCACTGAGGAGTTGAGGACGTGCGACGTACTTCCGCGTTGGCAAAATAAAAATATACAAAGTCTATGAAAACTTACCCGTAATAGTTTATATGGGGAAAATATCATGATCAATTCTATGCACACACACCCCACATGAAAAAAAACATGGCAGCGCAGGAAAGTCAAAAATTATAATTTGCGCAACGCCGTCAAAAGAATGAAATGACGTCTCGTTATCGACCAATGACAATGCTTCGATTTTCAAATTTATCAAAGATGGCCGACCAGCGGCCCGTGATTTCATGATTACATTTTTTGTTCTTCGTGATTCGTGGAAATATGTGCCTGGCTTCCTATTGGACACTGGATTACTCTGTAGTACCAATGACAATGATTCGAGCAAAGTACGTCAATAAGAATTCGCGCCATCTAAGACCGCGAGTTTCAAAATCGTCGTTAATTTTCTTTTCTATCTTTACACAGAGGAAAATGAATTCATTTACAGTGTATTTTCTCCTTAAATAATGGTGATGATAATAATGTAATTATTTGCTATATAACATTCATATATTTATTTTACAAAACAAAACTTACACAAATAAGGTTACGTTCACCTTTCCAGATGTAAACATACTGTCCGTTCATTCACATGACGGTCGTTGAGCTGCATCCAATTTATGTAGATAAGAATATTATATAGAAAAACACCTTTTGTCTGCGTCATTCATTTAGTAAGTTGTATCTAATTTGAATATTCGAGAAAAGTTAATATTGCCTATTGTGCTGCTTTTATTATGGAGCGAAAATGGGCATATAACTTAATTATTATTGCAAACTTATGTATCATGTATACTAAAGATACAAACAATTTACGGTTTAGTGTAAAAATATTTGACTTTTTATTACTTTGGTTTTTAATAAAAATTTTTAGCACATGTATTTGAAACGTAAGTATCTATCGCTACTTAAAAAATATGGCTTATCAAATGTTCTCGACTTATCATATCATCTAGTTAGTCCTTAATTTAAGGCGTTCAATTCGCTCACATGTGAATAATACAAAGTAAATAATTATATATAACGACGGGAAGGACATGCAATAAATAAAATACACTTTTTAGGAATATTTGACTATTAAATTATATTGTTCTCATTCTTATTTTACATATTATGATAGCTCTGCCAAACGTCAACCACCACACCT
>MOOZ01002624.1:27132-38623 GCA_002930495.1 Cecropterus lyciades
GCACATGTATTTGAAACGTAAGTATCTACCGCTACTTAAAAAATATAGCTTATCAAATGTTCTCGACTTATCATATCATCTAGTTAGTCCTTAGCCTTAATTTAAGGCGTTCAATTCGCTCACATGTAAATAATTATATTTTAATAAATCTTATCTATAATTTTTGCTAATATGTCACAGTTTCTAAAGAAGTAAAAAGTACTAACTAGTTTACACTTCATTTTTCAGACACAATCAAAGGAGCTAGGACCCTAAAGATAACGAGTAACAGAAGTTTTAAGCGTTGCTTTAGTCTGGTTTGAAGGGCGTGGTGAAGGAGACTTATTGATCCGAGGCGTTCAGATTTGGTTCTCTAGGGTAGCAATGAGGAGTCAAACGCTATCTGGGGATGATCACAGATGGGCGGCAGTGGAGACTTACCATCAGGTGGTCTGCATGCTCGTTTTCTACTTCTACAATGTAAAAGTAACTTAAAATATTAAGTGAATATCAACATCTCGCAGTAAATGTGAGGAATTAAAAGGAACTCGTTGAATCGGGAACATCCTGGTTTCTCAACGTTAAAAATGAAACAAATTCATAAGTTACGACATTTTTATTCTCTTATAGCTTTAGTTTTCAGCATTCCTATTGGCAACACAATAAACTCATTCCATTTTATTCACATACCAGTACTAATATGACCAATAATGTATAATATAATTAGGGGTCTACCAAAGTTATAAAATCTCTTGGAACATCAACTTATTGCATTTTATGCAATACTGAAATATATCTAAATTTTATACAATACATACATCATTGTGTATTACAATCGGACTTCGAATAGAACAAGTTCGAACAATAATAAATATTTTAAATACGTGAAGTATATGTATACGCGGAATTTGAAAGGCAGATTCAACCGGAGTTGACGAAAACTGATTATGCGGAAAACAACAATTTGTGCTAACACTTTAACTAAATCAAATAAAAATAAACTTACAACTGAACAGCGATCACAGAAATGCATAAACCATAATAATAAATCTCTGAAGAAACGAAAAAAAAAACATTATTTAATAATAAATAAAGACGCGACCATACAGACAACTTTGTACGGTGTGGAAAGTTTACGTTATTTACATACCTATGTGATTGATTAAGATTAAAATGTATACAAAATGCTTATTGTCATTAGGGTAACAGATTACAATAACAACATTCGTCTACATATGTATGCGTATTCGTTAACATTCGTAACTCCTTACTCCCTGTAGGAGTGGTGGTAGCGTTGGTGTCGAACGACATCGTTGCGACGATATGTGAACGCAAACGGACAGAAAAGCATATCGCTGCTTGGATTTAATAATAACACAACTCAAAAATGCATATTTTACAGGAAATAAAGATAAATATTAAATAATCCTTTTTGTTTTAATTTTTTAATGAATGAAGTTGAGATAAAAAAAATAACTGCATTGAATAAAAATATTGAATATGACTTTAATACAACACAGCAAGACGGTTTTTGGATAAAAAAAATATTTTCAACCAAAAATTGATGTATTTTTGAGTTGTGCAATTATTTTTTCAAAGCAGTGATGTATAGAAAGCAGTCACATCACTTCATGTCATATTTACACCTTGAGCCAGTGGAGTTGTGGGTTCATTGGCTCTCTGGCCGCTTGCCACTAGGCTTTGATACCATCTCTTCACTCTTGGGCATCGGTCGTTGTTCACCAAACTTCTCCACGGCTTTCTTCATCTCTCTTCGTTTTTGCGCCTCACGGATTAAATCGAATAAACTCTGAAAATTAATAAAAAAGCATGTTTTTGATCTCTTGTGTATAACGTTCATATATCCTTAATGTAAGGCATATCTTAATACAATTTTACCATTACATTTCACGTATTATATAGAAAGCAACTGGGTACTGTCCTTCCACAGTCTTTCAAGATTGGATAACTATTTTCTAATCAGTCCAATTCATGGTAATCGGACACTGCCGCCCATGGACATCTGTAACTAACTTCATATAGAACAGGGAGCACATGAAATTAATCATAAATGCGTTGTCATTCTTGAGTACTCCGATCCGGTGGTAGTGTAAGAAAAAGTAAATGGTAATTTGTAAGTGCCCCCAAAGACCTGTAGAAAATAAAGAAATTTCATTTAATTGTGATAGTCATTTGTATAAGTGATCCGGTATCACCACCTCTTCACAGAAACTTAATAATGGCGTGAAAGTAATGTTTCACGCCAAAAAAAAAAATATCGTCACGGGAGATGTGAAATATCGTGTTCGTACAAGTAATATGCATAAAAGACAAGATTGCGACAGAAACTAAATATATAGCATAATAAAAATAACGCCATCTACGAACAGTACCCCGCTTAGTTTCGTTCGGTACTTAATAGATCCAAAAATGGATAACAGATGGCGCTAAAATAAATACTGTGTGGAGATCGCCACGCAAACTATCAGATTTACGTACGCCTATAGATGTTTCACATCAAAACTGGCGGTGGTACCTCCCTAATCCGACCATACAAGTTCTACTACCTTTAAAGGTATGCAGCCTATTGAATTCTCTGTTTGAATGTTCACCATTGATCTTGACATGGTTTAATTCACACAAAACTAACCTTGCCCTCCGATTCACTGGTCTTATCCTGTTCTTTAGCAGCTACGGCGGCTTTGTCCAATGCCTTCTGGATCTTGCTCTCAACTTCTAGAATTTCCTCCTTATCCAACAACTCGATCAGTTCCGCCATTTGCTTCTCAGATAAGTTGACATTCTCGTTGCCAATTATCTCCAACATCTGCGAACAATAAAATGTCAATGACTTCAATATAGGGCATATGATACGCATCTAGTATTTTCGATTGATATGATATAAGATTCAGTATAAAGAAGGATTTCGAAATGTTATCCTTATCAGAATAAACACGTTGTGTTGATTTTCTTTATTCTTTTTTATTGTTATTGTGTATTATCATTTTATCTTTAGACTTACTGTAGGTAGGAAAGATTTAATGTGATTTCATTCAGGTAGATTATAGGCCCTATACCTATATTAATTCTGAAAGACATTGCTGCATTTGAATATTAAGCTTCAACACTTTGTGTAATTATTTAGCTATTAATACAATGGCGTAGAAAATGCTATTTAATACTAGTTTTGTCACCTACACTTTCGTTATCCCAGTATGGTTTTGTATTTACACTGATTTCTTTCTCGGACTTCGGAGTCCACGTTTCTACGACCTTAACCTTACGAATTTGACTAAGTAAAAACTACTGATAGCTCATAATTTTTCATACAGATATAGAACCGAATGCTGTCGTGCCCTTTATATAATTGGCAATTACACAAATGATATACATAAGTTATTACTATGATTAGTTCATGCATTTACATAACAACTCGCCTTATCAAAATAATATATGTATGATTATCTAACTTATGATAATGTTAGCGTAATACCGCAACTATCTAAGCCTGTTTGATGCTTTCAAACAAAAATGTTAAATCAACACTTGAGAATTTATTTTAACGATACAAAACTGACAAGGCTACTTGAAGATGCAATGACATGATTATCGATAAAAAAATGAAAATCCGTTTTATGATAAAATATGTATGGATCATAACTCTAGATGTGAACCAATTCAAAACTAACGTTTTATTGTTATAACATGTATTGTTAAGTGGTCACTTCAAAATACCTACAAAAAGTCGATCGCAAATCGTGAGTTATATGAAACTTATTTATAAAACAACTCGAATTAAAATTGTAATGCAAAATCGATTAATTCGCATGTCTTTGCTACAAAATATATAATTATTTTAATTATTCGATAATTAAAAAATGTTATATTTCTGGATTTTGTTACCGTCTCATTTGAGTAAAATATTTCATTTTTTTTTTACATTTTATACTGAAGTACATACCTTCAATACATCATCAATCTTCAATTGCCCGTCAAAGTCATCATCTAGCCTTCCAAGAACATCTTGAATGAGCTTCAGTTTGGCCTCATCAGGCACTTTCTGGAGGCTCTTAATGGAATGCATAAGTTCGTCGATCTGAATAAGCTGCTCTTTAGCCTTTTGCGGTTCGGACTTGGTTTGCTCCAACGTAGTTAGAAGCGCCTTCTCCTTGCTCTCCAGTTCTACCAACGCCGCGTCCAGTTTGCTTATCATGTTATTTACGGCACGGTACAATCTGGAAAAATATATAAGTAATTCGTAAGAGAAGTTGCAAAACTGCGTTTGAAATTTTCGTCATATTACGTGCTGTCTACCGCCATTGAGCAAACAATTTAAAATACTGCAAGTTTTGCTTATAAATAACATTGAAGTAGGTAACAGGCATGTAGTCCATCTGATGGTAAGTGGTGACTGCCGCTCATTGACTTATGTGTATGTAATGCTGATTTAAATCAAGGATGGTCACATGATATGAAAGTGAACCGGCAACCACACCCTTTCACCGAAATGCTAAAAATAGGTTCGAAGGTGGTCGTTGGACTATACTTGTTCTACCTTGTGAATCATATCAAAAGTCGACGATAGATGCTATAGATGACGATAAATGCCGAGGATTCAGATAGACCGCCTCGAAACACGTTGGTTTAAGGTGACGTCACTTTAAGTACGTTTTTAGGGCATCCATATTGTAATATATTTCTGTTATATCCTCCAACTAGAACACATAAGCGCTAAATTGCTTCTATAAGGCAAAATTATACCTATATAGCGAAATTTTAAATAACACTGTGACATGTATTGACCTTCAAACGTGTAAATACTCTTGATATTTATTTACTATGAATTTTATTACTTTTTAAAACATTTCCGAGTTGATGTCAACATGATAAATCCTATCTACACCGCATCTTAGATACGTATAAGTTATCAAAATCAAATATGAACTGAATCTACAACAGACAAGGTTTCTTTTACGAAACATTTGCGATATGACGAATCTTATTGTGTACAAAGTAACATACGTGTTTGGGTTTGCTAATAGGATTTGTTTGCGTTATAATATATCGATTAACATAAAAAGTATTATAGATATTGGGATAAATATACTACACAATTAAGTTAAATTGTAATTAATTGATTGATAGTTAACATTTGCCTATGGGCGTATAAAAGGGAAGTTTAGGGAGCCCGGACCACCCTTAGCATAAGCAAAAAAAAATCAAACAGAGGAACCTTTCTGTCAACAAACTTCGTTTCGCATAGGGTGAGAACCCACGTTGCATAAACAATTAATTCTTGTTAAAAATGGTTTGTGTTTAAATTAAAGCATTGATATAATATACAAAAATGGAACCATATTGTCCTTGGCTGGTCTGTCGAGCGCCTACCCTACAGCCGAGTGTAATGCGACATGCGTCAGATAGACCAATAAATAGGCAATGGAAAAAAGGAAATTGTGATGCATTCGGTGAACGACCTAATGTTAATGCGTCATAAGAAATAATTATTTTTACAATCATCGACAAGATAACTTAATGCAGTATAACGAATAAAATCGAACACTTTATAAAGCGATAAACTTGTAAACAGTAGATAAATTGACATATTGCGTAAGTTTTATCATTTTTTATCCAATTAATAATACTTGTAAAACGATAATCTTTTCCAAATAAGGAAAAAGTAATAAATGGAATACAAAAACCGATAAATTTAACGATATTAAACAAATCTGATAATAAGTATAATTAATATCTTGTGATTTATCTTCTGACTAGCGATAAAATGCCCGACCTAGAGGTTTAACTAAACAGCCCGAGTTTATTAATAACAATAGAGGAAGTCTGCTGTTGTGACACATTGTGTGCATTGAATCAGACGATATACTACTGAAGAACACGTATATTACACAATAGATATAAGTAAATTATCACATAGTCAAGCTTTTTGGTGTTAAGCGCTCAAAATATCTGTCAAGCCTATAAGGAGCTCATTTGTGCCATATGTCTGTTCTATATATATACCTGTAGTGAAAGTGGGTATCTCTGATTAATTAAATTGATTTCTTCTACCGAAATTGTTAGAAAAATGAACATATTTTGATAAATTTCCGTTTTTCTAACATATACCGATAGATCTAGTTTTGGAAAAATGTTAAAGAAAACTGAGATTTATTGAAATATCTTCCTTTTTTAACAGTTTTGGAAAAATAAGTCAATTTGTAAGATTAGTGTTGCTGTTCTGTTAAGGTTCTGGGTTGAAAGGTGTGGTATGAGAAAAGATAGTTCTACAACATTTAAGGGTTGCGTTGTTACCATTTGTGGCTAACCTTAATACTTATCTGAGGATCTATGGAGGATTTAAAGTTCATTAATTGGGTAATATTTAGCATGTGGGGTATAACTTGATGCTTCCATAATTAGATAAAAATTCATCAGTCATTTCATTCAGTTCAATTCATTCAGTCATTTACACTAAGTTTCTTAATCGCCTTATGACATAAAAGATGAATATAAGAGATATGGTACATTTCACAGTATAAACAATTAAAAATTATTTTAATGAAATTATATGACTCCTTCACAAGTATGTAACAATGTTATATGTACAAAGTTTATAATACTGATGATTAAAATTACACTTATTTCTACCTTTCTTACTAACAGAAGTGTTATTCACTGCTGTATTCTGGTCAGAAGGGAGGCACCTATCTGAGGCATTCCTCCATGAGTCCTCAGGGGTAGCAACGTATGTCGTTAACCTCAGGTAAGACTCTGATCTTATCTGATTGATTACAGATGTCCATGGGCAGCAGTGGCCACTTACCATCAGGTGTACTGCATGTTTGTTTGCTGCTTCTATCTATATCTATACTAATATATAAAAATGAGGTGATGTATATCTGTTTGTTACTCAATCACGTGAGAACCACTGAGCTAACTTAAATAAAATTTACATGGACAAAGCTTATTTATCTGGTCAACTTATAGGTTACTTTTGATATTTTGCACTATTTAAATATGGCGACTATTTTTATGTCCCGTAGCGAAACAGGTAGGTACCTAAGGTAGTATTATAACACAAAACATACCTTCGGGCTCCCTTAGTTAACTTGATGTCAGCCTGTTTGGTTTTCACAATCTCCTGCATTTCTTTCACATCCTCACTGTAGTCAAGCAACTCCGTCTTCAACTCCTGAATGCTCTCTTTCTCAAGCAAGAGGGATTTCTTTTGTTGAGCTGAAATTGAACAAAATATTATGTTAAATAGTTTGTATGTAAATGAAACATTTTAAATTTTTCCAAGAAATAGAAAAGCAAAAGTTAAGACAAGTCTATTAATATTTACAATCTGCGCCTTGCGGTTTCACATACACATAAGAGAAAAGAAACATTATTTTAAATTGTTGTTACTTTTGATAGAATAGATGAATTTTAATGAAATAAAGACAAAGTGTTATCTCTACAGTCAAGATACAAACTATGATTATAAATCTATTCTATATACATATATATATAATGTATGTTCAAAAATTATTTTGCAATATCGCAACCAATAGCTAAGATTCAAACAGGAATAAAAAAAACAAACTGTTATCCCAGAAAATCTGAAAAATCTGTTTGTTATTTTGATTAACCCGAACGTTTTTGGCTAGATTTCAGTCTTTTTTTCAATTGTAAATGTGCTCACAAAAAACAAAAACAAACTTCAAATGTATTTAAAGGAAACACTGAAGTCGCATATTACAAATGCGGTAAAAATAGCCTTCTTGTTAGAATGTATTACCATGACATTGAGCTTCGAAAAAACATGGCTTCTTGCCAATATGATATATTCTTACCTAATTTCTCTAAAGCGTCCTCAATCACTTCAATGTCTTTGCCGGAGAGACCTTCCTCTGTTTTCGGCTTTAAATCTACAGCTATGATGGGAGCAGTATCAATCATTGATGGAACACTAGTTTCATCAATAATGGGAGCTTTGTCTTTGAGTTCTTCCTTTTCTCGTTTCTTTGCCTCGAGTATTTGTTTCTCTCTTTCCGCTTCCTGCAATTCTTGTTTCTCTTCCTTGATCTTTGCCTCTTCCAACTTGATAGCCTCTGCTTTGGTCTGAAAAATAATGTCATATCATCAGCATCAGATAAGACTGTATTTAGGGTACATTTTAAATAAACTGAGGAACTTACTTTGAAATCAACTTTGCCCTCCTTTTCTCCAATAGCAGCTTTCGTTTGTGTTACAACTTGTTCAGGTAAGGCTGATATTGTCGCCTTCAGCTTGTATGTTGTAGGCACATGTTCAGGCACCATCAAGGCTCTAGACAGGAGCAGTAATGATGGTGGTACTTTTTCATTTAATGACAAGTCTAACCAGTTCTTCAGCTCTTTCCGTAACCGCTCTTCGGAAACACCATACGCTCTCATACCCCGCGCCCTACAAGCTTGCTGCAACTCACTGAAGTTCAAGCTGTCAACACCCTCCTTAGCAATCATTTTATCATCTGCTGCTAGCGATCTCAACTTCATCCTGAGATTGAACCGCAACATTGCACTCGTGCCTATTGTGGATACATTTAGCACCTTACACAATGCAACCAGATGTGGTCTTTGTAGAGAATCCAGGGTGATCTCATCCTCAAACAGCTTTGAAAACTTCATTATCTCTTCACTGGTAGCAACATCACCAGACGTACGAATTTTAGTGAAGAAACTTGAAAATTCTTTCGCAAGTTCAGAATGCCTGTTCTTAGCTTGGGGAGCCATTTGGTCCAATGTTTCTTGGAAAAATTTTGCCATCTCCAACTTGACTTTTAGATGCTGTTTTAACTTCGCTTCCTTTTGACTCGAACTCTCAAATGTGGAGGGCAACATATTGGGGAATATCTTAACAAAAAGGGGCAATGCGAACTCCAAGAATGGTACAACAATGAATACTATGAATGGCACCATTCTGAAAAGGTCACCTATCGTTGTGACCAAGAGTCTGTGTTCTCTTCGTGTCAATGAGTTTCCTCTGAGAATTTTAAAGACCAAGGAAGCAGATATTCTTATTTCAATGAAAAGTAAACGAAAGCCATGGTAATAGTGTCTTAATTCATCCATAATACGTTCCTTCAAGCTTTTCTTAACTTCTACTTTCTTTGGGAGCTTTTCTTTCTCTTCTATGCCCTTCTTTATAGTTTCAACTGTGGCTTCAACTTTTGACGAGGGTTTCAGTGGTTCCTTTTCATACCTGTAGCTGCTGGTGTTAATCAACCTGACATGAGGGGGATAGCAGAACACCCGCGTGTTAAGGGGTTTCTGAGTAATATCATGCTGCAACCCTATAGGCTGGGTCGTATAATATGATAGTGACCTTGAAAGGGTAATGTATGGAAAATTTTGATACTGCCTCGCCTCCCATAGCAATGCTGAAATACATAATAAAAACTCATTTATAGACAGATACTGGAAATGTTTCGGTAGTGACGATTCAGTGCAATACACAGTAAAACTTTCATAATGTTTTGTTCATAATTGTTAATTCGTTATCATCATAAAATCTCCGTAATCGCCGCATTGATTTACATTGAGAAATTATTTACTTAATTAGAAATATTGTTTTGAAATTGTGTAACCATGCGATACTTAAAATATAAAGAATGGATTTGAATATTGTTAATTTGTTATTGTGCAATTCTAATCGGATAAAGAAAAAATATTTCATATTTACATTCTCGATGGGATATATTACAAAACTGTAAACATAATTATAATTACACATAACACCATGAAAGCAATGAAGTCATAGTACAATCAATCAATTTTTAAACTGCAGGTTATGTTAAATGTTTATTTTGTAAAACGGCCATGTTTAAACTTACTCGATTTCTTTACGCACCGACAGTGATTCAGAATTAATCTGTTCATTTTTACTTCCTATCACAATAAAATATGAAAATATGAAAACTAAAAACAAAATCAACCTTTATGCACCATGACAATCGAGAAGTTAAACAGATAAAAAATATTGAAGTTGAATAATCTCATTTATTTAAAAACATAGGCAATGATTACTCCGCTATCTGTGCCTAAATAGTTGGTATTATATATCTTGATTTATAAACAAAAGCTTTTATTAATATTTTTAATCAAATGTATAAGTTCGCTACATTCCATGATTTTATAAAGTATATTAAATTTTTGCAAATAGTCAATTTTTGCTTCCAAACTACGCAATTTGATTGCTGATTGACTCAAGAATTCAAACATACGAAAGAAATGAAGCACTCTGCACTAATTCATTTAATTGTTAATTATTAAGTATTTATGCAGGATTACACAATTAAGTCAAATATTTATTTATTTATTACAAAACTTATTACAAATGGGTATCCATGTAACCTACGATATAAGTGACGCGTGAACATATTTTGGATGCGTTTCAGCATCACCTTATACTTAAGTTTATTTGGGGCACATTCTAAATGGCTTTTTACGAGGGCTTCATACAAGGCACGTATAACATTAACATTCGTGAATTCTTTCGATTGTCGCAATATAAAGCCAATGTTCTGGTACGCTTTTTACAGACCTCGGCTATGTGGTCACAAAAGTTGAGCTCTGCAGTGAACTTTAAGCCTAAATACCTCACTTTCGTTACGCGTCAAAAGGCCGCACCTTCGAGATGGTATGAATGGTGGTAAGGGACGCGCGCGCGTCTGAAGCTCAGAACAGAGCACTTGGAGACGTTGAAGTGTATGTTGTTATTATGACTCCATTCAACCAACCTGTCTATGTCGCTTAGGAGTCTATGCGTGGTCGGTGATATCACCTATCTCGTGTTCTAGTTTCAGGTCGTCAGCAAACAGAAGGCATGTCGTCTTCTGGACCAAATCTGGCAGGTCATTTAAAATAAATTGGAGAGGTCCTAAATTGCAGCCCTGGCTGACGCCCGATCTCGTAAAATATTGTTCCGAAAGGCATCCCGCACAGTCAACGTACTGTCGCCTGTCCATCAAGTAATTGGCAAAAAAAGTTAACGTATGAGATGTACAACCTACATAAGTTAACTTTGAAATGGAATGATAAAACCTTTATAATTAAGGTTTTATAGCAATAGCAAATTGACAGTTATATGTTTCTTTAAATCTATTTATAAATATTTTATATTTGCAAAGAAGATTTATAACAAACTTCCTCAGCAAGATGTCATTGTCAACTGTGTCGAATACCCTCCGAAAATCGAAATAGGCTACGTCTACTGCCTTCCCGCATCTACTGCTGGCACCACAAGAAAGGACAAATTTCGATCAAATCTATACATATAAATAAAATTGAAGTGTCTGTTTGTAATATCAAAATAACAGTTTTTTTACCAAATGCATATCGAAGTATATAGGATACTGATAAAAAAACAGCAATTACTAAATTTTTTGTATCTGTCTGTCTGTCTGTTTGTTCCGGCTAATCTCTGAAACCGCTGGACCGATTTTGACGGGACTTTCATTGTTGGATAGCTGATATCATAAGGCGTA